>JABXFB010012002.1:0-13442 GCA_013372525.1 Fulica atra
AGGCAGCTGCGCCCTCCTGCAGCATTCCCGAGGGCCAGGAGCCCGGCAAGCTGCATCCGTATGCCCCAAGAGCTGGGTGCAGAGTCTCTTCCCACTCCTAAAGCTATGGTATAGCTGGGGTCTCTCCAAAGAGCCCCGCAGGGTGTCCCTGAGGTGCTCGCTGGAGGAGCAGAACCTTTAACAAGGGAGGGAAAGCAATTTCAGGGCTCAGAAACATTGGGAATCCCACCCAGCAGATTTCTCTGCTCTGGGATACTGAGGCATGGCAACAGGCAGGAGGAAGCGGCCTCCAGTCCCTGCCCTGGGAGAGACATGGTGCAAAGGGTGTGGGGTAAGGTGGGGATCCATCCCGATTCTGCTCGGGTTACCTCTCTGATCACAGGGGTCTCCACGCAGCATCCTGCCAGCGTAAGCCGGAGTGGCTGACTGCCCTGGATGAAGCACTGCAGACCCTCGTACTGGAAAGCAGGGTTCAGTTCTGAGGGGTGGAAGGTCACAACGAAGGGGATGTCCATGCCAGGGGTGATGTAACCCTCTGTGGGGCTGATGGAGAAATCTGGCTTGAAGCTCTCAACGTCCCACTTGAACCTGGCCAAGGAAAGCACAAGGATCAGAGGAAAGGATTAGGAATGGGGGGAGGCTGCAAACACAGCGTGCTGGTTCCAAGCTTCTTGTGGGCTTTTCCATGGCATCTCAGGCACGGTGCTGAGACACCTGGCAACAAGGCTTCGGGCTAGGCAGGACTCAGCTGCACCCAGCCACAAACAAGCATTTGGTGGTATCCCTTACTAACTGCCTTGGCTCCAGGAGCCTTGCTGGGATGGAAGAGCAGAAGGGAACTATCCTGGCAAGCTACAGCCCCATCCAACCCTTGCCTGAGCTCCCAGCCCTCAGAGACCACAGAGTTTTGCATTACTTGACTCCAATGTCGCCTGTGTTCTGCATGACGATGTGCTGGGACGTGTAGCTCTGCTGCACCACCGCGTTGAAGCTGAGGTGGTCCTGGTTCAAGTTCACATGGATGCCCTGGCAGGAGCCCCGCAGCATGAAGAGGGAGCGCACCACGCCGTTGCATTCCATCATCACTTCTTCGGTGAATGGCTGGATGCGGCACTTTGGGGAGAAGGTCACCTCCACTTTATAGATACCTCCTCTGGGTTTCATGCTTTGTTCATTGATGGTTTTCAAGCAGATAACCTACCCAAAGAAACAAGTGGAGACTAGTCCATTCGGCGACTGAGCTGTGAACCCTCCACAGAGTCTTCCAATCCCACTCTGTCCCCATCAGCATCGCCCCAACCCCACTCGCTCCCAAGTACGTACCCCTAGATACCAAAGGTATTCCCCGTGCCGCCTCTGCCTGGCTGCGGTGAGCTGGACTATGTCTCCCCAAGTAGTCTCACCTGAGCTCCAAGAGAGCTGCTGCCTCTTGGTCCTTAAAGATTACCTTTCCATATCTAACCTACACGGCCACATCCTAAGGAGCAAGATGGGTGAGAAGAATTGTCCCTTCTCCTCACTTTGGGCTGCTAAGGGGCTCCTGACTCCTCGCTCAGATGAGGCATGTGCACCCCAATTATCGGAAGGCGGAGCAGTCCTGGCAGGGAGGACTGGACAGCACACAGTTTTAATTAGCTGTACTAATTTGGTACCAGCTCCCACCCAGAGCAGCTTGCAGCTACCTGCAGGCACCCCGTAGGAGAACACCAAAGTGTTCTCCAGCAAAGGAAAGGACCTTACCCCAGCCTCCTGCAGCTCTGGCTTGCTGGGCCTGAATCTGAGCTTGAAAGCCAGAGGAACAGCGCTCCTGTCTGCTATGGTGACAGTCTTCTTCACCGTCTGGCCGATGGAGAGGGCTCCCAGCTCCACCACCCTTCCCCGTGGTTCCACAACCTCAACCTGAGGCAGGAGGGATTAATAGAAAGTGAAAAGGAAGAAGGAGAAAAGGTTTCGCTACCACCCTCGCAGCAGAAAACCAAACCGTGGTAGGCTGGGGGAGAGCGATGATGGAAATAGGACAAAAAGCCAGGCGGGCTGGCTGCCATGTGGGCTTCCAGGGCTTGAGCTTCACCTCACCTTCATTTTCGTGCCCCTTCCTCGCACCTCAACAGTCTGGCAGCAAAGACCATTGATCTCAAAAGGGATGAGCTCGTGGTAAGACGTGACCGCTTGGGGACAGAAAGTGACGGGCACCCCCACTGTCTCTCCTGGGCGGAGGATGGACCCTGGGAAGTCCACCTTCAGGTGTGCAGTGTTGGTGAACAAGCACTTCAATCTGGTGGAAAGCAGGGCAAAGAGGTGTCACAAGACTGCGTGTGCTCAGATGACATCATCGGGGCCACTCAGAGCTTTTCTGTCTCCTCTCCCTACCTCACATCCTTGTCTGCCTTGTTTGTGATGACAAAGGTCTGCTGGGCCAGTGGCATCCCGGCGTGGTAGATGAAGCAGGTTCCAAAGTTGAGTGTTTTGGTGGAGAAGTGGACAGTGGGCACCACCACGGTGGCACGGAACACGCAGGTGAACGTGGGACCCCTGCCGATCTGGTGAGGGGAAAGAGAGCGTGAGCCAGCTGAAGAGGTGGGAATGACACCAGAGATGGCTGAGGAAGAGGACAGGGCAGTGAAAGAAGGAAAAGCAGGTGCCAAAGGACCCCAGGATGGAAACAGAAGATGGAAGGCTTGGGCTGAGAGGGGTTTTGGAATCACAGCCCTGCTCTGCACAGCCACGTGCTGGCAAGACCTTGCCGAGCTGCGGGACCAGGCAAGGAGAAACATCTCCATCCCCATGTACACCTGGGGCCCCTGCAAAATTCAGGGCAGAGAGGAGCTGGAGGATGTGTCCTGCCAGGACAGCACTTCCCAAAGCAGAAAATTTTCCACTCAGAAACTGCCCGGCTCTGCTGCAGCAGCAGGAGCCTCTTGGCCTTCATCAGCCTCTGCAACCACAGAACTCATCCCGGCGCAGAGCTCCTCCTGCCCAGCTGCCACGTAGGGAAGGCAAAGGTCCCGGGCTCAACGCTGATGCCTCCCTCACCTGCAGTATCAGCTCCACATCCTGTAGAGAGCACATCTTCTGTGGGTGAAAAGCCAGCTGGGTCTGTACCTCCCCCTCCGCCTGCACGGTGCCCGTCCGAGGGGCGATGCTGAGGACCTGTTTACGGTCTGTGGCACCACTCAGCTCCCACGAGAAGGTCAAGTCGAACTTGCTGTTATTGCAGATGGTGAAGATGCGGCTGATGTTCTCGTTTAGATGGACCTGCGGGGAGAAGGTGGCAAGGACCAGCGGTTGGTGCAGATGCAAAGCATCACCTGGGCCAGCAAACGCCCCTTCCCCAGGAGCACAGGTACCTTCCGCATTCAGCCAACGACCTGCGCAAAAGATGGATCCCCCTCCCTCCAGAGACCCATGAAAAGAGAAAAAACCCCACCCCACCCTGTCTTGTTCACGTGTATCTGCGAAGCTCCAGTTTAAGGCCCCCTCTCACAGGGCTTTCCTGAGGCAAGCGTCTCGGGGAGCTTCTCACCTCCTTGAAATCAATGACGTTGACCTCCTGTGTGCTGAGCTCAGTGGCGCAGCCGTCGCTGTCCTCACACCTCACAGACACGTTCATGCGACAGCCGGTGACCTTGATGTTCAAGGAGAGGGGATGGATCTTCCTCTTGACGTTGCACTTGAGGTTGTAGACTGCCTCTCCTTCTAGCATTGGTGTCAAAGAGATTGTGATGGGAAGCCTGGAGAGACAAGACCCTTTTATTGCTCTCTTTGCTCTCCCCTGGCTTTCTCAGCCCCACATTTCCTGCCCTATGAAAGAACGGCTCTGGAGGGACCCGAAGCCTGGGAGAAACCAGGAACAGCTCTCTGTCCTTCCAGTGCTGCTGAGAACCTTTTGGGACACGACGATCCCATGCAGCGAGAGGGCAGAGGATACGACGACAGGGCAGCAAGCCCCGAGGTAACGCTGACCTCACTGCTCACAGGGCAGGCTCGGGTTGAAGCTCCTGTCCCACACACAAAGGAGGCCACTCCCAGAGATGCCTCATCTCTCCCATCTGGGGGAACACCACCTTTCCAAGGAGGAATCATCCACCTCCCACGACAGCAGTACAACAACATGGGTGCCACCAAACTGCCTCGGTGTAATTATTATGGGTGATTTCAATGTAATTCCCAGGAATGTCATCAAAAACAACCCAACTAGAGAGACTTAAGGACCTGCCACTCCTCCGGGGAGCCCCAGGAGCTGAAGCAGGGTGCTCCCTCACCCTGCATCCAGCAACAAACCAAAGTTCAGCAGCTTTCAAGACACAGCAAAACTGCCTGGAGCAAAGACATCCCCTTACACCCAGTACAAGGACACCCACACTGGCTCTGCTGAGTGACCAGTTACACCGCTTGAACATCATGCTTGAGCGCAAGTCATGGCCGCAGTTTCCAAGCAGAAAAGAACCCCAAACCCTGTTTCACTCTCGGATGGGCGATCCTGGAAAATGCAGCCAGTCATGGAAGCCACCAGCACGGGCTGAATCGCTGCCTGCAGCGCTGCTCCTGTGCTCCACCGCTCTTGGCAGCTCTGCACAGCCCGGGCGCGGGGGCTCTGTCGCTAAAGGAACGCGGGGAAGGGAGGGGACCTTGCATGCACAAGGCTGCTGGCTCGGGGATTTACAGCATCCCCCAACTGAGCTGTGGTACAAGACCCAAAGACTGAATTTCTCCAGGAAGGGGGCCTAGAGGACCCCGACACAACCACTGCAGGAGAAACCTGCAGTTTCACAGTGTCCCCCTTGGAAGGAACAAAAGAGGCAGAGGTGTGCTATCACCGAGAGCGACTGCGGGGGGAACGAGCCTCAAAACCGCTCTGACAGCGCAACAGGGGGATTTGGCCAGTGAGCCGTGTTACCTTGAAAGGGGAGCGATGGAGCCTTCCAGGGGCTTTATTTTCACAGAGGTCTTGCCTCCCTCTGAGAGGAGAGAGCTTTTTCTGAAAGCAAAGCTGAAGGCTTCCTTCTCACTGTTGATCATATAGATAGTCTGGTGTACCTCATGCCCTGGGGAGCACAAAGTGACTGTTGAAACCCTCCGGTTCTTCCGTCCTGTCCCACCACACCAGCACCAACCCCACCACTTCCCAGTGAGGAGCACTGCCCACAGCACTGCACACTCGTGATGCCAATGTGGAAACATCCTTCTGACCCTCCCGGGCTCCCCACATCGTCCCCAAACAACCCTGTCCCTGACACACGCCTTCCTCACACACTTGGGTGTCAGAAGCTGGATGCTCCGCTCACACGAGCCCCTTTCCCAGCTTCCTCGTGGAAGACGGCTGGAATAACAGGACTGCTGGGCCCCTGGAGAGGTACGTGTCCAAGCGCACAAGGTGTAACCGTGGTGCTCACCAATTAACAGGGAAGGGAAGTTCAGGTGTGCTCTGTCCAGGTTCACCAGTGGGTCTTTGGCATTGCCCACCAACAGGAATGGGACCGAAAAGCTCTGTGCAGGGATTGTAAAGAGCCAGAAGGATTCAGTGATGCCCAGGCGCCGTGGGATGAACTCAAATGTGATCTGGGAGAGAAAGAGGGAAATGAAGGAGAGCTGCTGCGCTGGGCAGGGTAAGGGGAGCGGGACGCAGGCTGGAACCCGCCAGCTTGGAGAAGCCCATGTGCCGCTTGCACCCCAAAGTGTGGCAGACGAGGGCAGTGTGGGAACACGTTTGTCTGACGGCTCATTTGGTCTCTCCATGGCCTTGGCTAAAGCTCCTGCTGAGGTGGGACACCCCGTAAGCGGAGACGCAGCCGGCATCAAACTGGCACACACCTGTACGGGACCCACCCGCTTCGTCCTTCTGCACCCACCTCTCCTTTCTTCCCTGGCTGGATGCGACCTCTCTCCGTGAGGCAGAAGAAAGCCACCTGTTCTGGTGGCCCTGCAGGGTCCTGGCAAATCCACTGGAAGGAACATGCAGAGCTGGTCGGGTTCACGACTGTGATGGTCCTGGGCACACAAAGAAAAAAGGACTAATGAGGTGCTGGGTGGTTAACGATGCCGTGCCGTAACTGACATCAGGCGCTGCCAGGCCTGGACACCATCTGGAAGGAGTTACTTGGTGCAGGGGCACGACACTGGGAGCATGAACACTTCTGCTGCGTTTGAGGTGTTTCACCTAGAAACATTTCACTTGCCTTGTTTCCCAGGTGGCTATCGATTAGTGGCTATCGATTAGTGGCTATCGATGAAGAAATTCGCAGGGATACACTCTGAAGGTGGAGAGACCCTGACACAGGTTGCCCAGAGAGGTAGCGGAGGCCCCATCCCTGGAAACATTCAAGGTCAGGGCAGATGAAGCTCTGAGCAACCTGATCTAGCTAAAGGTGGCCCTGCTCACTGAAGGGGGCAGATGGCCTTCGGAGGTCCCTGCACACCCAACGCAGTCCGGGGTTCGATGGCCAAACTCTTGCATGACAGCGCGGCAAGATGAAGGCAAAATGGTAAAGTGAAGTCCAGCAAGGCTCCTTCGGAAGATGGTACCAAGCAGACTGCTGGCCAAGCACCATCAGATCACAGACAAGGTACAGATGTGCTTCAGGGCTTGGAAGAGCCTCTGGTTAATGGGGAGTGATCAGGAGACCACCAGCAGAAGCCATGCCCACACCCACCTTCTGTTCCTGCTGCGCAGTCCCACTGCCGCGATCTCAATCACTTTCCTGTTGAGATCGAGCTCTGGCTCCTCTGGTCCCTGCAACTCCGGGTCGCGTCTCTTTGCTGTGATGTAGTCGGAGTTTTCCAGCTCAAAGTGGCAGCTGGGCATGAGGCTCCTCCCCTTCACAGCCACCTCTGGGCCCTTCTGATCAGGTTTCAGGTTAGGAATCCTAGAAAGAAAGGGACTGGTGGTGGCCAGGCTAGCTGGTGGTGGCCAGGCTAACTGGTGACCTGTGTCTCCCCCTTTCTGGATCTCTCGTTCCAGATTTTGCAACCCTCCAGGAGCTTAATATTTCATACAACATCTTTTCCCCGTGTCTCCACACCTCCTTCTACCAAGGCTGGATGCTCATCTTGCTTTTCTCCTGTACATGTGCAGTTTCTCTGCCTCTCTGGGGCTGGCTGCTGCCAGATCTGCACTCCTACCCACCCCGACCCGAGGTATAACCACGACTGCAGAAGCGAGCGAAGCCTGGACGTCTCCTACCTGCAGAGCATACGGCTCTCAAAGTCCCCCACGTATGTCGGAGAGAACTTCATCTGGAAACGCTGCTCCTGGCCAGCAAGGATGGTGCCGCTGTTGGGCTCGATGGAGAATGGCAGGGAGGGGGCACGGGCGGTGTTCAAAGACCAGCTTGAGGAAGAGACCTGCTCCACACTGTGGTCCAGCTGGCTCGAATGGCTGGACTGGAGCTTCACAGAGGTACCAGATGCGGAGGAGAGGAAATCCCCTGTGATAAGGAAGGGGTTATATAGCAGGACATCTGTCAAGGAAAAAAACCCTCCCAGCAGCTCTGCCTCCTGGTGCAGGCAGGTAGGAGGGAGCTGGGATGTACTTGGAGCATCTCCAGCCACAGGCTTTCATCAGGAGGACTCCCCGTGAAGAGCAGGGAGAGCGGCCAGTTGGCTTTTTGCTTCTAGGCTACTGCTTCCTAAATCATATTCCCAAAATATCCTGAGGGACCCATGTGAAAGTGAGAGCTGGGGGCAACAAGCACAACGAAAAGGCCCCGAGAACTGCCTGGAGCACACCGCACCACTGAGCATCCTGCTGTAACAGCACTGGGCTGGCAGATGGGGGGTTCAATGGGACCAGGACTACCCTGGCTCCATCTCCATGGCCGGGTCGCTTGAGGCAAACCTCTCCTGCAGAGTGGTTCCTGGCCAGCATTCGTTCCCAAACCAGACCCGGCAGCCAACCGGAGAGAAGTTTTGGGGTGCTGGTTTGGGTGCGGTGGCTGTTGGGGACAGCTCTGCTCCGTCCTTCACACCCTTTCCTTCCTTCCTTCCTCCTCTCTGCCAGGTTTTCCCAACCCACGGCCAGAGAGCTCAGCAGAGCCCAGCCCAGCATCAGCAGGAGCATGCCCGTGCCGGGGAAGAGCCAGCACCAGGACGCACACGGGAGGGAGATCGGCACGTTCCCGGCATCGAGGCCGGCGCTGGGTTCTCGGCCAGCTGGGCTGCTCCTGCTAGGAAGCGTCAGAGCTGGCAGCTCTCCTCTCTCAGCCCAGCCTCCCCACTGCTCCCAAGGAGACTGTGTGCTCTGACATCATCCCTGGGGGTTAATGAGTTACTGCCACCCCATCGAGCTCCACAGCTGCTGTGAGCAGGGTCCCTGCCTGCACCAAACACTCCCCTGCCCGAGCCAGGAGGGTTTGTTTTAGACGGTCAGTTTTGGGAATTGTGCCCAGATGGTGCCAGCAGGTTGGTTAACTCACTTGTCACACCTCAGCTTTCCCAGCAAGAGGGGCCCTGACACCCCCTTCCCAGTCCGGACCCATGGCGCGGCTCTCCCTCAGCCACACTCAGCTCCCACGCAGAGCGCACGCGTTGGAGCCAGTGCCAGAGGGTCTGAAACGCGGGGAGGGGGCAAGGAGAAGGAAGATGCTGATACAAGTGGATGACTGGAGAGGGATGGAAAAACAATTCCTGTTTGGAGGTGGTGTGTCTTCTCCCCAAACCCTTAGCTACCCACGAGATAACCCTGGCAGCCCCAGACAGCCCCTTACCGTCCAGACTGGGCGGGAGCTGCTCCATGGTGCTGGTGGTACAGCTCGCTTTGCCTTCATCCTCCACAGCCTCCAGCCAGGTATATTCCAGGGCCACATTCCCTGTGTTGGACAGCTGGAAACTGAGAAGCAAGGAGGGGAAAAGGAAAAAGCCCAATAAATACCAAGTGAGTTGAGAAGTGACATGGTCTGTGGGCTCCTGGCAGCCCTTTCTTCAGGCTGAGGAGCATCTTCTTCCCCGGACAGCTCTGCCCTGTCCAGCTTGTGGCCCTGGTGTGTCCCATGAGAAAGTATTCCAAAGTTTGGAAGTCGAAGAGAAAAGGGCAGATGTGGTATCCCAGAGGCTTAATCAAAGGGGCTTCTAGGATTAAGGTCTTGGATTAAGGCTCTCAGGTCTCAGCCTGACGTTATTTTGGTTGCAAACTCATCCTGGAGCAGATGAGGACAGGAGACACGCAAGGAAAGCAAAACCACGGCTGCTCCTGGCAGAAAGGCACAGCAGAACTGAACTTCTGGCACATCTGGGCAGGACGGCAGCCACCATCTCCTGCTTGGCTTTGTGTGCAGGTAGACGGGCTCCAGCACCCAGCCAGGGCCTGGGAAGGATGAAACCATAGAGGGTTTGTGTAAAAGGATGAAGAGCAGCTGAGACTGAACATAAACCGGGAGGAAGGACTCACGTGAACGTCCTTGTCTGGAAGAGCAGGGTCTCCTTGAACCGAATCGTGTCCGTGTCCATTTTGAACTGGGCATAGTCAACGACAGCGCTGAGGTGAAGCTCCACCTCACGGCTGCTCTTCTCCAGGACAGTGTGAGCTGGTTCTGGGTCCGTCTCGATCACCTCCAAGGAGAGAGGAGAATCACTGAGCAGAGCCCGGAAAGCCAGACCGAGCCAAACCAGCCCCACACAGGTACACACCATCCCCATTTCCTTCCCTGGAAAGGTGACAAAGAAAGGTGACCTTTCTTCTGGACTATCTGTTTCTACCTCCTGATCAAAGCAATCACCACTGTGACCACAAATACACCCATGGGGACAATGAGCAAGGATCAGTCCCTGTGCTTCAACTGTATAGAGTGTCCGACCCTTCTCCTGGCCCTCTGTAAACGCAGCAAACCTCTAAATGGGGATTTAATTCTCCCACTGGAGCTCTGTGGGTGGAGAACCTCACAAATGAACACACATAGAAAGCACCTCTTCCTTTCCAGGGGTTTCATATAGGGCAACAGCAGGGGACTGTTGCTTCCAGATGTCTCGTGTAGGCCTGGGGACTGGCATTTCGGGGTGGGAACAAAGTCACTGGGGAAGCCTCTGAGCGCTGATGCTCTGATGGGGAAGCAGTTTGGATTACAGGTTTTGCAATGGTTGAGAAACTAAGGAAGAACCATCACCCAGGAGAGGTGTGTTTGGCAACAATGAGAGCAAAAGGAGGAGCTTCTGGAGATGATGCTTCTCTGGACTCCCGCACAATGGCCACACAGTGTCTCCATAACAAGAGAGCCCCACGACACAGAGACCACAACCAACACCTCTGGTGTCAGCGCAGAGCTCAGAGCTCACCCACACCCAGCGCTAGTGCTGCTCCCCATGTCTCACACGAGCCAGAGAGCACGGCGTTTACCTCCTCCTTGGGGAAAAGGAGAGATGTAACCACCATAACGTATAGGGTGTGACCTCCCTCAGCTCCTGGTTAACCTCACGGACAGATTAATCATCAGGAGGAGGCGGGAGCCCCTCGGCCAGCGGAGACGTCGCTCTGGCACCGTCAGCAGCTCTCGTTACACAAGCATTCGTTACTGCTGCATTTGTGCCGCTTACCTTCTTCTTCAGAGGCCACGTGGCTCCTGGGGCCTCCGTGGCATCCACCCACTTGATGGTGCGCAGGTGGTCGTCCCAGTCAGGAACGTGCTCCGGCGGCAGCTGGAAGGTGATGCTCGCCACCGTGCACTTCACAGGGTGCTTTCTGAAGGCCACCGCCACGTCCGATTTCAAGGTGACTGTGATGTCCTTAGCGCAGCCGGCATGGAGGTGTCCCACCTAGGAAGAACCAGAGAGAAGATCCAACTCCAATCCCCAGCCAGGGCGGCACAGCCAGTGAAGGGAGCGATGTGGTGAGCAGCCGCGCCAGGAATCTCCATCTTCCTGCGCTTCTCTCCGAGGGTTGACAAAGCCCAGGAGATGCCACCGCCCGTAACACGGAGCCTTTGCTGCAGGACTGAGAGCCCGGCCCCGGCAAAGCCAGGGATGAGGGATGGCAACTCCTGCATGGAGCAAAGCTCCCACGCGGAGCCATTTGGGATTGCTCCTACATGGCACCGACGTGGGTTCCAGCTGATAGGGGGGAGCTCCCAGGAATGTGTGGGGCAGGGCCGTGCAGCGGGGAAAGGCAGAGCCACCCCAGCTCACCTGGGGGGAGAAGTGAAAGGGGGGTTCCGCCAGCCACTCAAATCGCATCGCCTCCACCTTGCTGCGGTTGGTGATGGTGAAGGTCACGGGGTAGGGGGTCCCGATGTGACACTCCCCAAACTGGATGTGATCCACTCTGACAGCTGTTAGGAACGAGAGGAAGGGATCTCAATGTGTGGTGAGGTCCATCCACCCCTCTTACACACACAGACACATGTATCCAGCCCCTCTCCTCACCCCAAGCCTTCCTCCCTCTGGGAGATGCCGTTCCCCACCCTACCATTCCCAGGGATCACAGAATCATAGAATGGTCTGGGTTGGAAGGGACCCCAAGGATCACAGAGCTCCAACCCTCCCTGCCACAGGCAGGGACACCAACCTCCAGGCCTGGAGCTACACAAGGTTGCCCGGGGCTCCATCCAACCTGGCCTTGAACACTTCCAGGGATGGGGCATCCACCACCTCTCTGGGCATGCTCACAGAACCCCGTGTCTAGCAGGCAACAGCACAGACCTCATTATATAGAGGCCACAAATTATCACACGTGGTTCTCCTCACCTCCACAGCACCCCACAGGCCAGCAGACCCCCTTTTCAGGATACTCAGCGGAACGCTGGTATCTCTGACCCTTCCTTGCCAGCCCAGACAGAGGATGTCCCTTTGCCTTCCCAAGCATGGCTGCTCTGCAGGCTATGAAAGGCAGCAGGATCTGTGTGCTAAGCCCACAGCACCCCTGCCCTGGCACAGGGTGAGCAGCACCATGCTTCCCTGTTTCTTGCTCTGCCTTGGCAGCCTCTCCTCTCTTACCCTCAATCACACCTTCCTCCAGATCATCCTTAGTGTCCTCCTCCTTGCTGTCTGCCACTAGTCCATGGATGTTTTCTAGTGTGAAGTCATCCTCGTAGCCTTCACCCACCAGCTCAATGTCGGTCTCTTCATAGGGGTTGTCCACCACAGACATGTGGATCTTTGCTTCCACACGTTGGGCCAGCTTGGGTTTGAAGAGCACGTCAAACTCTGCTAACTCCTTGTGATGCAGGACCAGGGAAGCGGTGTGGGGCTTCCTCTCTACACAGTGATGGAAGCCAGAGAAAAGTCATACAGCTCCACAGAGAAAACCTTTCCATGGGGTCTGAGATGCTTAAGAAGGTGAATCCAGCTGCCTCTAAGCACCGGTTCTCCCATTAGTGGTTCCAGACCCTCTTCCTACATTCATACCACCATGCACACTGCTTAACCTCAGGTGAACACCCATCTCTCTCTCAGACTGCACCCAGCCAGCCCCTGCCATAGTAAAGCTGAGTTAAGCAGCGGGTTTGGCTTCTGCTGGCTGGCTGCGGGATTGAGGGCTGTCTCTGGTCAGGGTGGTAACTCCCCACTCATAGCAAAGACCTTCACACAGTCCATTCAAGTGCTGACAGCGCCCCAAAACTCAACCCACCATGTCCAGAAGAACAGAAGAACTTCCTACAATTTGCTAGGAGGAAACCTTGCAAAGAGTCCATGTGTAAAACTGGGGGTGCAGAGAGCCCCGGGAGCCAAACTATCAACATCTGCCTGCGCTGGGCCAAGCCAAGAGCTGGACAGACATTTTTCCTGTGCAGACGGCCACACTTCACCGCTAACGAATTTACCTTCTCCATGAGAGTCCCGCACGCCCGCAGCTTGGTAGATGCACTGTGTGGTGGGCTTGGCTTTCAAGGAGAAAACTCCTTCTTCGTCCAAGAGGTCTATCATCAGCTGAGGGAAAGGAACACAGAGCATGACCACACTGGTGTGGGTACAGGGCGGTCCAGCAGATCAACACTGTCCTGCTGCTGGCTCAGCCCACTTCAAACACAGCTCAGCACAAAGCTTCAGTACAATTGGAAACCCCAAAAGGGTTCGGAGGGGTCAGGACACCAAACAGGACAGGAAATGCTACAAGTAAGGAGCAAGGTGTAATTAAACTGTAAGGAGGAACTCTTTCCCTGTAAGGGTGAGAGACCCCTGGGACAGGCTGTCCAGAGAGTCTCCTTCTCTGGAGACATTCAAACTCCACCTGGATGCCTTCCTGTGGGATTTACTCTGGGTGACTCTGCTCTGGCAGCGGGTGGGACTAGATGAGCTCCTAATGCTCTGGGATTCTGTGAGACTACAACCAAGTTTAATTACAAGGCAGTGAAATGCCATCAAATGAATCTGCCGTGACTAGGACATGGCATGTTCCATGGAGAACCAAAGCCTGAGAAGAGAGATGGGGAAATTCCAATTCTTGTGCTGCACGTAACTGCAAAGGACAGACCGGCCAGAAAGCCCCATCTCCAGGAGGAACACCCTTCCTGGGAAGCACG
>JABXFB010012003.1:0-13428 GCA_013372525.1 Fulica atra
GGATTATCCATACTGTATGACTACAGGAGTGACCCCACCATTGTCTGGCACTTGTCTACAAAGCTGGCCTGCTTCCTGCTAGGATAGAGTGAATTTTCTTTATAGCAGCAGGTTGGGTGTGGTGCTGTGTTGGGGAGTTAGGATGAGAGCAGTGATGATAACACAGATATGGTTTGGTTGTTTCCCAGCGGTCAAGGACATTTTAATTGTTCATACTGCCCTGTTAATGGGAAGGTGGGTGGCCTCCAGGGAGCTGGGAGGGGACACAACCAGGACAGGTGACCAAAACTGGCCAAGGAGGGTATCCCATGCCAATTACATGATGTTCAGCATAAAGACGTGCTGGTGGGGGGAGGAAGACTCAGCTCTAGGACACACACAGTTTTAGGGATAGTCCAGTTTCGGGATGGCTTTGAGCTGTGGATATCGGTCTCCTAAGGAGATCTGGACAGGCAGGAAAAGCAGTCTCTTCAGATCCAACCCTGTCTGGTGAACCTTGCTCTTCCCCAATCCCAGCAGGTCCCTCACTGGCCTCCTGGGACTCCCAACACTTTTCCCTCACATCATCTCTGCTCACAGGCAGGGACAGATTTCTCTGACAACAAACAGCAGTTAAACATGACACAGTTTAATAACCATGAAATCTCTCTCCTCAGCTGCCTGCTACGGCCAAGCAGCGTGTGGAGGGGGTCAGCTTTCAGAGGAGATTCTCTCCCAGAATAGTTTTAATCAGATACATAGAAAGGTCACTTATCAACACACTGACATTCTGAGAGAACAGTTCATTAGACTTCTGAGTGATGGGACATTTTCCAACTCTCTGGAGCTCAAAGCAGAAACCAGAGACCTGAGTGGCATTTGAATGACCAAAGAGCAAGTGGAGGTGGAATCCTGTGATCAAAGTAAAGTGCATACATCCAGCTAGTCTGCTTACAAGATGTCCTTAGGCATGGCTGTGCCATCAGGAGAGGAGGAAACACCTGAATGATGGTGGAGATGAAAGAGACACACTGGAGGTAATGCAGGTACAGGGGAAGGAGAGTATTTCTTCAGCTGCCATCAGTCCCAATCCTGGAAATTCCCAGTCTATCATGGTGGGGAAGCATTGCCATGCCAGAGAAGGAGTCAAATGATTCAGCTGATGAAGACGTGCTTGTAAATTGTTTATAAATGTAAGGGAAGAAAAAAGAAAAAAAGACAGAAAAATCGTGGCCCTTTGAACACAGACACAATGCACAGAGAGCACAGCTCATCATTACACATAATCTAGGTCACACAAGACCAGAAGATGCTGCATTAGAAATGGGATGAATATGAAATATTCTATTACATGACAGACAAAAGAAAAGGAAAAAAAAAAAACAAACCTAAAAAACTTACAGAATACAGGCTGGTCGTAACATGAGTTACATGGTCAGCAGAAGCTGAGGAGTTTGTTGATGCTTAGAAACATCCAGTCCTCAGTTTCCACATGGCATCCTTGACCTCCTGGTTCCTCATGCTGTAGATGAGGGGGTTCACTGCTGGTGGAAGCACTGAGTAAAGGAATGACAGTGCCAGGTCCAGAAATAGGGAGGAGATGGAGGGAGGCTTCAGGTAGGAAAAACCGGCAGTACTAACAAAGAGTGAGACCACAGCCAGGTGAGGGAGGCAGGTGGAAAAGGCTTTGTGCCGTCCCTGCTGTGAGGGGATCCTCAGCACAGCCCTGAAGATCTGCACATAGGACACCACAATGAACACAAAACAGCCAAAATCTAAACAGAGACTGACCACAATGACTCCATTTTCCCTGAGGTAGGCATCTGAGCAGGAGAGCTTGAGGATCTGGGGGATTTCACAGAAAAACTGGTCCACAGCATTGCCATGGCACAGGGGCAGAGAAAATGTATTGGCTGTGTGCAGAACAGCACTGAGAAAACCACTGGCCCAGGCAGCTGCTGCCATGTGGACACAAGCTCTGCTGCCCAGGAGGGTCCCATAGTGCAGGGGGTAGCAGATGGCAACATAGCGGTCATAGGCCATGACAGTGAGGAGATAGTACTCTGTTGCGATGAAAAATACAAAGAAGAAGAGTTGAGCCACACATCCTGTGTAGGAAATGGCCCTGGTGTCCCACAAGGAAATGGCCATGGATTTGGGAACAGTGGTGGAGATGTAGCCAAGGTCAGTAAGAGAGAGGTTGAGGAGGAAGAAGTACATGGGAGTGTGGAGGTGGTGGTCACAAGCTATGGAGATGATGATGAGGCCATTGCCCAGGAGCGCAGCCAGGTAGATGCCCAGGAAGAGGCAGAAGTGCAGGAGCTGCAGCTCCCGTGTGTCTGCAAAGGGCAGGAGGAGGAACTGGCTGATGGAGCTGCTGTTGGACATCTGCTGGGATCCAGTGTGGAGACCTGTCCAAGGAGGAAAAGGCCCCGTGAGAATTCAGGAACTCTTCCTTGAGGAAAATCTCTTCAAATTCTTATTGAATACCCTCAGGTTGAATCTCTGTAGTCAGGAAGATTTGGCAGGTCCCTTTTGGGAGGTCTGCTTTGTGCTGGCTTGAGTGTGCCACTGCTGGGAGGAGGGTCAGCTGTGGGCTCTGGAGAACTCAGTCCTGCTTGGCAGCAGTCAGTAACTAGAAGGATGGTGTGATCTCAGACTAAATCCCCTGTGGATAGGAATGAGCTTTTCAGCACTGTCACTCCAGTTTCACCCGTGGGCAGAGCAGAGCTTTGGAGCTTTGGTTTTCTCCTGCCTGTACCTGAGGAGTGTTTCTTCTGCTGCAGTGCCAGTGAAACCTTCCCCTGAGTAAAGAGTAGGGAGACCTGCTCTGTCCATCAGCCCTGGTCTCAGCTGCCCTGTGCTGGATGCTCTGTGATCACACCCCGGTGCTCCCCGTAGAAGAAACTGGGCCTGCTTAGAGCTGACCAATCCAGTCTCCTAGGGCAGAGCTCCAATGCCCTCCTGCCATCTCATCCTACCCAAGGAGGATCTCAGCTCCCTGCTCCAAGCCAGGGACACACAGGTCGAGATGTCTGCTGCATGGGGTCCTCTCTGGCCACCAGAGTCCCTTGGAGAGCAGTGCCAGTGTGGAAGGCAGCCTGCAGACCAGCAGGAGACCCTGCAAAGTCCTTAGTCCTACAGATGGAGGTCCTGAAGTGAGGGTCAGCTCGGTGCCAGCCCAACCAAAAATAGACATACACAGACCCTCACGCTATAGCGGGACAAATGCAGCAAGGTCAGGAGAGGAACAGCAAGAAATGCTCCAGCCAAGCCTGGAAGGACAAGGATAGACAGGTAGGCACCCAGGGGTTTCTGCTCACTGGGGATCAGGCTGCCAACAAGAAGACTCATCCTGAAACCCTGGAACTATGGGCTCAGAATCTGTGCTGGGTGGCAAATTCCAGGGAGTTGATGTGGGAAAGTGTCTATGCCATGAGGGATGTCAGGGAGGTACCAAATACCCACCTTCATGATCCCTTTGTGGGATCAGCTCCTTCTCCCTCCCTGACAATGTCTCTGCTGCCTGGAGCTGTCCCTGGAGCTGCTTCTCTCTGCCCATGTCACCTCCTGCTCTGTACTCACAGACCTCATCCAACCCACCCTGTGCTCAGCTTTGCTGTGCAGACCCCTCCTGGCATCAGGGCACTGCCCCAGGGAACCTCTGTGTGTGCAGGTCTCAGGAGATGCTCTGAGAAGTCCTAATGACCAATGAGTTTGAGCTGCCTTCTGCAAAGTTATCAATAAATGCTCAGCTCCCTCTTCCATCCAGTGACAAGAGCAGGAAGCTCAAAACAAAGTCTCTTTACCTTTCTCCTCCAGTGAGCTCTCAGCATCTGTCAGCTTTCTCAGCCTCACAGGTCTCCCCTCGGTGCCTACAGGCAGTGTCCTCAGCCCTGTGTGCTTGGCAGAGGAGCTGCTCCTGGGTAGAGCTGTCTCTTGTAAGGGCTGACGGGTTGCCATGAGTTCCCACTGTCCCAGGAGCCCAGACCAGATCAGCAGGAGAAAACCAGCTCTTCTAGGCTCCCTCCTGGTGTCTCAGGACTCATGGGGATCACTCTATGATCTCATCCCTGATGTTCCCTCCCTCACTGGGGAGAAATCCTTGATTCCATCAGAGTCCTTTCTCCTGATGAAACCAGAGCTGGGCAGCAGAATCACATTTCCTTGTGTCCACATGAGACAGGGTCCCCAGGCAGGGACAGGGAAGAGACTCTTTCCCCCTGTGAAAGGAAGGGAGTCAGGCGACTCACTCCAGGCACCTCATCCTTGCTTTGCAGCCCTGGGGCTGGAAGGGGCAAGGGGAATCCAGTTCTGATGGGCACACAACAGGCACCTTCTGCCAGGGTGCTGCTGGTCCCAGCTCCCATGGGAATTACTGAAGGTGGAGGCAAGTTTCCAAGATCCCCTTCCCCATGACAATGTCTCTCATCTGATGGAGAATTTGTGTAAGTGTTGTTCACCCCCTTTTGCGCATACCCAAAAATGAAGACCAGGAATGACTCTTTGGTAGCCCAAAGGAGAGGCTTCTGCTCCTGATGTACACCTGGGTGTATGTGAGACAAAGCAAGCATTTTAGTTTTCCTCTCCTTACTTCTCTCTTTTCCTCCTGCAACACTTTTCCATGCCCAGAGGCAGCAAATACCCAACAGCAGCTCAATGTCCAAATGCCCAACAGAGAGTCAATGAGAATTGGAAGAGGTTTTCCTCAAAGACATCTCCCTAACATCTCTCTGCCTTTTCCTCCTTGGACAAATCTCCACACTTGACAGCAGCAGACGTCCAACAGCAGTTCCATCAGCCAGTTCCTCCTCATGGCCTTTACAGACACACAGGAGATGCAGCTGCTGCACTTCTGACTCTCCCAGGGTGAATGAACTTGACTGCCCTTCTGGGCAAGAGTTTAATGATCATTACTGCAGCCTAGAACTCCAACATGAATCCTTCCCACACTGATTCAGATCATCACCAGCTACTCCAGGGTGGGTCACTTTAATAGGGTGCCCTCCTTCAGCAACAGACATCCCCAGCCTGGGTCCTCCACAGCCCTGCCAGCAAACCTGCTCCAGCACAGGCTTCCTATGAGGTCACAGCCTCCTTCAGGTGCCTCCACCTGCTTGAACAGGTGATTTTTCTCATCCTATTGCTTATTATCTCACATAAGAAACCAACCCCCACCTCTCTACACCCACTTGTAGGCCAAAAGCAATAAGGTCTCCCCTCAGCCTCTTTTTCTTAAGACTATAATGCCTCAGTTCCTTCAAGCTGCTCCTCACAGGACTTGTGCTCCAAACCCTTCACCAGCTTCATTGCCCTTCTCTGGACACACTCCAGCATCTCAACGTCCTTCATGTAGTGAGGGGCCCAAAACCGGACATAGTACTTGAGGTGTGGCCTCACAAGAGCTGAGAATAATGGGAAATCCCCTCCCTACTCAAGCTAGTTACACTATTCCTGACCCAGGCCAGGGTGATATTGGCCTTTTTGGCCACCTAGGCACAGTGCTGGCTCATGTTCAGCTGGCTTTACACTAACACCCACAGCTTTCCACTAACACCCCCCAGGTCCTTTTCTCCTCTAAGGAGCTCTCCAACTACTCTGCCCCAGGCCTGTAGCATCACCTGGGGTTACTGTGACCAAAGTGCAGGATCCAGCACTTGGCCTTGTTGGACCCTGTCACTGTTGAGAGAAACAGACAAACAACACATACAAGAGGTCTTCTGGTGCACAAGTAAAAAGGACCCGATTTATTTCTGTATCCTCATTTTCATATGCTTCTACTACACGTGTCCTTTTGCTAATGGTCTCTCAGGTAGATGCTATCATGCAGTTGGTTGACATTTTTAACTTCACTAACAAGGTTTATCTCTTGTCAGGTTCCTTTATCTGTGGCCAGCAAATTCCTTAAAATGGTTTACTTCTCTGGATGTTCTACACTTCCCCTTTCTCAAGGGTACACTTTAATATCTTCAGGGCACAGCTCTACATTCTCAACCAAGGATTCTACAGGCCTGCCATAGTCCCCCACAACTCCCCATTTTTGTATTTGTGCTACAGAAATCACCTTTATTATCCACTGCAGGGCCCTTTGCAGCAGAGAGATAATTCAGGGCAACATTAGTAACACAACTACAATAACTACCAAAACAATACAATCCAGCCTAGATTGCAGACAACAATACCCCTCTAGGTAAAGCAACAGGAACATTGAAAGACCTTCATACCTTGTTTGAGGTATAATTACACCATGTGGTTTCCCAAAACCCAGGTTTCCCATGCACCTTGTTTCCCAGGTCACTGAATTTACAGGACTCCTGTTTCCTGGCACCACGGTTTCCACGACCACTTGGTTTCTTGGGCCCTGATTTCCTGGGCCACTGGTTTCCCAGGGCACTGATTTTCCAGGATGCTGGTTTCTTGGGCCCCCACTTGCCTGGCACACAGGTTTCCTGGCACACCAGTTTCCCGCATGCCCAGTTGCCGAGCACATCATTGTCTGGCCACCCTGGTTCCTGCACCCTCAGTTTCCTAGCACCCCAGTTTCCTGGCAACCCGGTTTCCTGCACCCCTAGTTTCCCACACCCCGTGGTCCCACGCCACTGGTGTCCTGCACCCCTATTTTCCCAGCACCCTGGTTTCTCATGCTCCCCGTTCCCCAGGACCCCGGTTTCCCATGCTCCTGGTATCCCAGGTCACTGAATTTACAGGACCCTGGCTTCCTGGCACCAAGTTTTCCACGAGCTCCTGGTTTCCTGTGCCCTGGTTTCCTGTGCCCTGGTTTCCTGGGCCCTGGTTTCCCTGGGCACTGATTTTTCATGTCACTGGTTTCCTGTGTGCCCAGTTTTCTGGCACCCCGAGTTCCTGGCACCTCACTGGGGTCTCCTCATCCTGGTTTCCTGCGCCTCCAGTTTCCTTGAACCCAGGTTACCTGCAGTCCCGGTTTCCCACACTCCCCGGATCCGGTGCCACTCACATCCCCAGTTTCCCGTGTGCCTTTTTCCATTAACCCCAGTTTCCTGGCAGCCCTGGTTTCCATGACCCCTGGTTTCTAAGGCCCTGGTTTCCTGGGCCACTGGTTTTCCAGGACACTGATTTTCCAGGACACTGGTGTCCTGTGACCTCAGTTGCCTGGCACCCTGGCTTAGCAGTTTTGCGTAGCTGTGCTGCTGAGATGGCTTCTGCAAAAAGCATCTAGAAGATCTCTGCAGGCCCCAGACTGTAAACATCAGCCAATTCAAGGCCAAAGTTGCTGCTTATCAGGGCCAAGCCAATTGGAGATGGTCACAGCACATCTGTGAATCACATATAGGAGAAAAATAAGCTGCAACCAGGTGCATTTTGCCACCGGAGAAGGGAGTGAGAAGATGTAACAAGCTGCATGGACACCAAGGCCAAACCCAAAGAAGAAGGGGGGAAGAATGAGGCACTCTGGGTGCTGGAAAGAGAGATTCCCCTGCAGCCCGTGGAGAAGACCATGGTGGAGCGGGTGTCCCCTCGCAGCCCATTGATATGGATGGGGAGCAGAGACATCTATGACCTGTGAAGAGATTGATCCACACCACAGCAGGTTTGCCAGGGGATTTGTGACTTTGCAAGGGACCAGGCTGGGTGAGTCTGGGCCTGAATGTCAGCACCCCATGGAAGGGAGTCCCGCTGAAGCCTGTGGAGAGGAGATCACTCCCTGACAGAGAAGACTCATGCTGCAGAGGTTTCTAGAGGACTGTCTCCCATGGGTGGGACCCCACAGTGCTGCAAAGGATGGGGTTGTGTGTGGAATGCCCTCCCCCCCAGTTATGACAGGAGACAACTTGGGAGGAAGGGACTGAAAATCCCCACTCCCCATTCCCTGCCCTTCCCCGCACTGTGATGGGGGAAGAAAAAGGGTATGAAGTAAAGGGAATTAAGTAAATTCTTTGAAGAAGGGAGGGGTGCAGGGGAATTAGAAGCGTTAAGATCTTGGGAAGGAAAGCAGCTTGTGAGGAACCTCCAGAACCCATTCCCTGCCCATCCCTTCGCCATGTTGGGGTGGAAGAAGGGAGTAAAATCGTGAATGAAGTTTAACTCTGCTAAGAACGGAGGGGTGGGGGGGGAAGGTGCTTTAATACCTTCTCATTACCCAACTCTGGTTCACTGGATGCGTAGTTGTAGTAGTAATAAATGAGTTTTCTTCCCTTTATTCTGTGCTGAGTCGGTTTTGCCCATTGCACTAATTGGAAAGTGATCCCTCTGTCCTCATCTTGAATCCTAAGCCTCCCAATATATATGTTTTCTCCTTTTTTTGGCTGGAAAGGGGAGTGAGTGAGTGGCTTGGTGGGCACTTGGCCTCTAGTCAGAGTCAAACCACCACAGTACTTTTTGGTGCCCAACGTGGGCCTGGAGGAATTTGAGATAAGGACACTAATTGGTTGAGGAAATGGGCAGAACAGACTGAACAGAGCTGGGTAGTGTAATAATTGTAGGGAATTTCTGTTGGGATGGGGATTTAAAGAACAATTCTCCTATATGTGTTTCACAGAGGCGAGGGGTGGAGTGTCGCAGTTTGCATAGCTGGGTGCTGGGAGAGGACGGGGGCTGCAGAAAATGGTTGCTGTAAGCAGCAGCCAGAAGCTCTCTGCAGGCCCCAGAGAGTAAACATTGGCTGATTCAAGGCCAGAGTTGCTGCTGACCAATGCCGAGTCAATTGGCGATGGTCACAGTGCCTCTGGGAATCACATCTAGGAGAAAGAAAAACACAAGCAGCTGCATTTGCCACCAGAGAAGGGAGAAAAATCCTGACTAAAGTGAAGTCTGCTAAGAAGGGAGGGGTGGGGGAAGGTGCTTTAAGATCTGGTCATGCTTCTCATCCCCGACTCTGGTGTCACTGTGTGTGTAGTGCAGTGTCATCAATCAGAGAGTTTTCTTTCCTTCACTCTGTGTTGAGTCTGTTTTGCCCATGTCGTTGATTACAGGATGATCTCTCCCTGTGCTTATCTTGACTCCTGAGCCTCTCAATATGTATTTTCTCCCCTGTCCAACTAAAAAGGGGAGTGATAGACCGACTTTGGTGGACATCTGGCCTCCAGCCAGGCCTAAACCACCACACATACTAATCTCACAGAACTGGGACCTCACTGCTTCCTTGCACCCCCTCAGGATGCTGGGAGCTGTGGTACCCTTGTACCACACTCTGCATCACACACCCCATGTGACACTGGCCCAGGAAGAGCCCTGGGGCAGTGCAGGGGGCAGAATCCCACTTCTGTGGGGCTGGCTCTTCTGCTTGATAAAATACATCAAGGCTTTACTCAGCATCAGATCCACCTGCACAGTGCCTTAGTCTACCTTAAATCACAGACTCCAATTTTCTGCTCTAACCCATTCATGAGGAGAGAGGCTTTCTCAGTAATGGGCCTCAGTGGGGCCAATTAACACTCTACAGCAGTTCAGCTTTTTCTTCTGACCTTAACTCTTGGAGAGACTGCTTCAATCTCCTCACAAGATCTGCAGTTCATGGAATTAGCACCAAATACACCACGGGGTTCATTAAAATTGAAAAAGCCCTAACGAGCTATGTGTCTTTTCTTCAGGGTTTAAAGTCTTGTACAGCTAATTGAAGAAGTTTCAGGACTCTAATTAAAGTGGAAGATTTCAATGAGCACTTAATTAAAAAAAAAAAAAGAAGTTTCAATATTTTCAGTCTTTTTAGTTTTTCAATTTACAGAAGTGACAGCAGCTTTCTCCAATTGATAGTGAACCAGAGGACCTCCTAAGGAGGTATGGAAAGCTCACAACAGCTGTCTCCCTGAGTTCCCACACTGCTTAGATGACCTTCCTCTACACCTTCCCAATCCCACCATGTCTCCAAGGGATGTTTGGGAGCTGCACTCTTTTCCTCCATCAGGCTACTGCACTGAGTCTGCAGCTGAACGTTTCAGCCCCTTTGCCACAATTCCCAGCCCGTTTACCCTGAGGACTGGCTGGGAATAGAAACAGAATTCTTCCTCATCTTGAAAAAAGTTATAAAAGAAATAAAACACATTCCCCAACTCTGAGTAAAAAACTGTAAGGGGGTGGAGTAAATCCCAAAAGCAAAGGACAGGGCAGATGGCCAGAGAGTCTGCTGATAAGGGGCCCCGAGACACAGTCCTTTCCTCAGGGCAGGTGGAAATACCCGAAGGGCAAGTTTCAGTGCACAGTGTGACAGTGTCCTGGCACCCCAAGGACTCAGGAGGATGTGTGTTTTTCCTACTACGTTTCATACTTATCCCCCGAGTTCCTAACTTAGTCTGATTGTGGAAAACAACAGTTGATTGGTTGGAAATATTCAGTGAAAACGTGCTCGTATCTTTTTAAATGTGAAGAAAATTCTCAGTTTTTTCTGGCAGAGCTCCAGCACCCACTTTGGCCTTATTCCTGGCCAAATTTCCTGCCCAGAGCCTTGTCACCAATTCCTGTCCCTAGTGAACACCCTGCCCAGCCTCCTATGGTCACTTCTACTTGGCTGTGTCCCCTGACCCCATGCCCATCTTTAGAACATGAAATTGGAGTTTTTTGGGGCAACATTTTTGTCCTGGTTTTGGTCAGGATGGAGTTAACTTCATTTGTAGCAGCGGATGGAATGCGGTGTTTGAGAGTTAAAACGGGAGTAGTGCTGATAACACCCTGATGTTTTTAGTTGCTGTCAGACAGTCAAGGACTTTCTCAGCTCTTCATGAGAAAGGAGGGGCGAAGCCAGGACAGGTGACCCAACTGACCAAAGAGAGTATTCCACGCCAATTACGTCCTGCCCAGGATATCGGGGGCTGACGGGAGGAAGGCCTGGGGCGGCTCCGGGACGTGCAGTTCTTGGGGGACAGTCAGGTTCTGGGACGGCTCTGGGTGGCACGGCCTGAGTTGTGTGGTTTGGTGAGAAACTGCATTGTGTATCAACAGCTTCATATATTTTTGCTCTAAAGTCCTGTTAGCATTGTTACATTGTATCTTTCTGTTATCTTAGTAAACTGTCCTTATCCCAACCCATGGGCATTTTAGTTTCTTGGTTTTGGGGATATTTGCCCCTTTCTTTTCCCTCCCCTTACCTCTCACCCCCCCGCCCCTTCCCTCTTTCCCTGCTCTTTTCCTCTAAGGAGCAGGCAGCTGCGTGTATCTCGGCTCTCAGCCGGGGTGAAACCATGACAGTCTTTTTGGCGCCCAACGTGGGGCCCAAAAGGTTGGGATAACGGTAGATCTGACCCTGACCCGATTGTAATTAAATCGAAGTTGTGATAAGCACTTTGGTTTAAGCAGACTCTGGTCACAATGCTCTTGTATTTATTCACAAGGCTGTGGTCACAGCTGTGGCAGCAAAACCACTGTATGTTGATTGCAATCCTAGCAGGATTTTTTACTATCTTGGGGCTGCGGCTCCTGTTTTCGTTCCTGTACCTCCTTTTGGTGTACTTTATGACAACAGTCTATGATACAGTGATATCGATGATCATGAACTTGTGCTGGTACTTGTATGAGATTTTGCTGCCCTGTCTATTCTTTGGACAGGGAGCTGGTATGGTGGGAGTACAGAAAGAAATATCTACGCTGCTTTCTTTTCCTTTGGGATAAATACAACAGCTCTGGTAACAATTGTCGAAAATTTCCTATAT
Source organism: Fulica atra (assembly GCA_013372525.1). Lineage (NCBI taxonomy): Eukaryota > Metazoa > Chordata > Aves > Gruiformes > Rallidae > Fulica > Fulica atra. Next base: position 11,598 of record JABXFB010012003.1, read on the forward strand.
CCCTGGGATATTCAAACTAGCATTTTTCTGTTTTTAGGTTTGGTGCAAATGGTTCAGCTTTTGTTAAATATTAAGCACAGGTTTATGAATACCACTCAAGAGTTCTCTGCGAGGCCAGATAATCACGAGTGTCAGGGGATGTGGCAGAGTATGGACAACTACCTAGGCACTTTCTCACGCCCGATGTTTTGGAGTTTCACCCCTGAACAGTTACAGGACCCTGATAAAGTGACTGCATATCTGAAAAGAAATTGCTCTAAGTTTCCCAGAGATGCACACCTTACTGCACTGTGCTGGGCCCTGGCCACTATTTACCAAACACTGCTTGATAGCAGGCAGCACTGTCGGTACTGTCAGAGGGAAAGGAAGGAAAACAGACCAACAGAGACTGGAGCTGCTGCAACCCCTATGACTGTCACTGCAGCTATTGTAACCACTGTGACTAGCACTGAGGCCACTGTTTACTTCTGTGACTAGCACTGTGGATACTGCAACCCCTGTGACAGGAAATGGGGCTATTACAGCCTGTCCAACCGATGCTGCAGCTACTGCTACCCCTACAGCAGATAGTGTTGATAAAACAAAAAATCAACCCACACCAGTGTCTGTTGCTCCCGTACGAAAGAGGAAACACACAAAGAAAGTTGTTCCTTTAGTAAAGGAGGATGAAGATGAATCGGGGCCATCTGAAGAATGTCAGGATGAGGCGGGGCCATCTCATCCATCTCAGGATGAGGCAGAAGCAGAGGTTATTGTCACACGATCCCTGACCCTGAGTGAGCTGCGTGAGATTCAAAAAGATCTCAGCCGCTGCCCAAGTGAGCACATCATCACTTGGTTGCTCCGATGCTGGGATCATGGGGCCAGTAGTCTGGAATTAGATGGCAGGGAGGCCAAGCAGTTGGGATCCCTAGCCAGAGAAGGAGGCATTGACAAGGCAATTGGGGAAAAGCCTGAAATCCTCAGCCTCTGGAGGCGACTACTGTCAAGTGTGAGGGAAAGGTATCCCATAAAGGTATACATTACATGTCAATCACCCAAGTGTAACAACATTGAGGCAGTTATCCAGCACCTGAGAGAATTAGCTGTACGGGAGATAATTTATTATGATCTGGACAACTCACAGCTTCCCTCTGATCCTGATCAGGTCCTGTGCACTCCAGATATGTGGCATAAGGTTGTACGAAATGCACCAGCAGGGCACACCAATTCATTGGCAACAATGGACTGGAGAAATGTATATACCGTATATGAGGTGTCCTGTCAACTCCGGAGATATCAGGACAATGTTTCCCTCTCTGTCATCGCAGCGGTAGAGAAACTGGTCAAACGACTTGACAACAATGTGTCCAACTCCCAACTCGTATGGGGCAATGTTGCAGCTACTGGGAGAAAGCGTCCATCGTCCCAAAGGGAGGATACAGAAGGCACAAACCGCGAGAGATGCTGTGGTTTTACCTGAGTGACCATGGTGAGGACATGAGTAAGTGGGGTATGCAGCCCACCTCAGCCCTTCAAGCACAAGTATATGAGCTGCGAGGTAAAAGAATCACACAACGTGATTCTGCCAGGAAGAACACTGCACCAGTGAACAGCCAACAGAATCAGCGACAATAGAGGGGCCCTGCCTCCAGCCAGGTGGAGGAGAGGGATAACCGTGTTTATTGGACTGTGTGGATCCGATGGCCTGGCACGTCAGACCCACAAGAGTACAAGGCTCTGGTGGATACTGGTGCCCAGTGTACACTGATGCCATCGAATCATGTTGGGACAGAACCTGTTAGCATCTCTGGAGTGACATGGGGGATCCCAACAATTGACTGTGTTAGAG
>JABXFB010012004.1:0-13376 GCA_013372525.1 Fulica atra
TGGGGAAACAAACCCCAAACAACCCAACCAAAAAATTAAGGTCTGAAATCTGCATCTTAGAGCTCTCTGGCATCCGCACAGCATCCTTGTGTGCCATGCGTGCCCCTCCTTGCTCCCTGCTCTGGGACAGCTCCACAGACAGCATGCAGTGGCGCTGGAGGTGAGAGAAGAGAGGTGACACTCACCAGTGTACCTGTCCCCTGAGATGATACTGCCACGGGCTGCTTTTTGTCAACCACAGGCAGTGGCTGCTGGATGGGGCATCAGGACAACAAACCTGGCATATGAGCCAGGGTGAAGAAAGACACTGGTGTCCTGCACACCCACGACAGGGAGTGTCTCCGGGCTCTCTAGGGACAGGCACCCAGCTCAGCGGCTCACGCCACAGGCAGGGGCAGCTTGGGAGGGTAGGCAAGGCACACCTGGAGCAAGCAGGCTAGCACAGGCAAGCTCAGCTGTCAGGCTCACGCCGTCCTCAGCCTCAGAGTGCGCTGGGGCAGTCGTTTGCCAGGCACGTCGGTGGATCTTGGCAGGGCTTGCTTCATCAGGCACTGACAGCGAGGCCTGGGAGGTTCCTCTTTCTGGACTTCAGTAAGGCGGGAGAAACGGCTCGAGGACGGTGATGGGGGGGGGGAGGACAGCAAGAAGTTGTGAAAGAGCAGCACACCGAAGCCCGTGAGTGGCTAAGGCCTTTTGGCAGCGTTTCAGAAAGTGGGGTGGTCCAGTTAGGGAGTTCAGGAAATTGTCTGAGCTAGATTAAACATTTTCTAAAACCTTCTGGGTGCTTGAGAGCTGACTTGAAAGTTGGCAAAGTTAAATAAAACAAACGTTAACACATTCCCCTCAATTTATTTTGTTACAGGGCTAGTTTAAAGGCAGCCTATTTTTCATTAGTTTCAACGTCCCCTTCCATCTGAAGGCTGGAGTATCTGTACTCTACAGTCCCAGGACTCTTGCACAACCCTGCAGGGTGCTGCATGTGACATACAAGAGCTTTAGCACATATTTCAAGAGCCAGAAACCGCATAACTTTTAGGCACAAAACCAGATTTCTCTCTAATTGAAGCCTGGGTGTGGAACAGTCTCTGTGGGTCTGTGGCTGGCTGGAGTCTTCCTTCAGCCCCAAACCCAGGGAGCACCCAGCAGCGGGCAGCCTGCCCTGGACGTGCTGCTTCTTCTCCAGTAGCTGCACACTGTCCGGCTGGAGACGGGGCTGCCACAGCCTGGGCAAGAGAAGGGTCAGTTCTCCCTGTCAGATTTCAAATCAGACCCTGTCACTGCACAACAGCAGTAATGGAAATAACATTAAATAACAGTGGGGGTTCTCTCTGGGGAGGACCAGGGGATGTCGAAACTCATGGTGCCTGAGCAAAGCAAGAGCTCCTCTGCCCTCATGCCCACTGCAGGCAGCCTCTGAGAGGAGCTGACCTCAAGCTGCATGTCTCCCCTTTCCTTCGGAGAGCAAGGGGTCTACAAGCCACCTAGAGAAAAGGATTTCCACCACTCATGTAGGCTGCACACAGCCAGAAGCTGCAGAGCAAACCCACACCTTGCACCTATCTGTGTCCCTAGTGGAAAGGGAGCCCTTGACACAAAACCCCACTGCTGCCCTGGGAAATTACAGGCATACGTCTCTTGGGAAAAGTTTCTACCAGTGCAGTCAGAGGTGGTATCAGGCACCGAGCAGATGTCGTCAGCTTCCTCACTCCATGGAAAGAAGGAAGTAGGGAACCCATTTAGACAAACAGTCCCACATAAATCTTAGCCCGACTTTTCTTGCCTGTGCCCGATTCCGTCTGATGTCTGCAAAGGGTAAATTGAACTCTGCTTCACCAATGGAACTCAGCACTATTAGTTATACCTGTCTTTATGGCAGGGCTGCTTTGGGTGAGAAAAGAAAGGCAGGATGGCCCCAGGAGAGGGAGAAAAATCAGAACATAAATGCAGGTATCAAAGCAGAAAAATGCAGAGAGTGGTAGTAGCCCAGGGTATGTTGGAGAAGAAAACAAACTCTTATCACAGTAAGAGCAGAGGAAGCCATCCCACTGAAAGGAGGAGACAAGGAGGACAGCTGACATCCTGCAGAGAGGGAATCTAAGGTCTGTTGGAGGGGGGGGGGCACAACCCCAAAGGCATGGCACTGGGGAAGGATGCAGCTCTTAGAAACACAGTTTCACCGAGCGCCTCTGCGGACAGGCAGCAGGAGCCAGCCAGCCACATGAGCAGCACCCGGGCAGGGAGGGCTGAGGGCAGGTCTGTGAACACGGGGTGCGGTTTAAAGGGCGCGGTTTGCAGGCTCCTTGCTATCCACAAACTCCTGTCAGAAAGGGAGATCCTCAGCACCCACCTGGAAACCAGTCAGTTGAAAATGAATTATCAAAAGAAGTGGAGATTTATTGCCCTTTAAAAAAGTTACTCACAGGAAAAGGAGAACAACTTTCTGCGGGAGCAACGTTGGGAAGCAGGGGCGAGAAGCAGAGTTCCGCCTTTGAAGGCAGCCGGCTCCAGGGAGAAGCTGTCTCTGACGATGCAGGGGTCCAGAGCACACCGGCTGCCACCCAGTGCCCCGTCCGTAGCATCCAAAGGGCAGTGCAGGGAGACCAAGCAGAAACACCAAGACGCTTCTGCTTTCAGTGTAGAAACCTCAGGAGTGACAGGAACTTTGGCTAAGCCCTGTGAAAGCCGGGGAAGCCTGTTTGCTCTGGTTTTGGAAGGAGCTACCACTGACCCGCCCCAAGACACTGGATTTCCAAGATGTCCCTGTTTTATAGCCAGGAATTGAGAAGCATGCTCTGACCTCTAGCAGAAGAGGAGTGATGCTGTGGGGACAAGGGAAGGAGGGATGATCCAAGAGAGGATTCCCAGCAGTGAGTCAGAGAGGGAAGAGACTGAGGTGAAACTGGTAAAAATAGTTCAGGGAACAGGGACAAGCCCTAAAAGAAAATGGTCTTTGTGCAAAGAGCATAAAATAAAACCAGAAAGGGCTGGAGCAGCACTACGGAGATAGACCTGAAACTGAAGATCAGGAAGAAAAGGTAGAAGGGGAACACAAAGAGAGGATCCTGCCAGTCATTGTGCTTTATGCAACATTTTCACACCAGGGCTTATTGGAAGGATTGCTATTTCTAGCAATCTGTGAGCGCTGTCTGCGCTGGCAGGTGGGGGGAAAGACACTTTCCCTCGTGACTTCGTTATGACACCAGAAATAAATACAGTTTTTCTCTGGAAAAGCTTCCGATTACGTTCTGAATTTCCAAAGGGAGGTACTCAAGGAAGAAAAACTAAGGAAAGCCCCCTCCCCGTGTGCTGATGCACACAGCACCCCCCCCCCACCCCCCCCCCCCCATCCTCTCCCAGCGTATGCACGGCCGGGTAGAAGATGGAAGATTACCGGTGTAACCTTTGGGACGCTGATTGCAGGGATGCTTTCCATTAATGCTGCTAGTGGGGCTGTGATTGCACTATTTAAGATAGCCACAACTGGCCAACAAGCAAAGCTGAACTCTCTACGTGCACTCTGTGTAAAAACATTTTTCTTCTCCCGCTGCCTGAAAACTTGGTCGTGGTACGAGAGCCGCTGAAGACAGCTCAGTGGGTTAGGATCTTCCTCTGCCTGATGGCCAAAATTCACCTGTCAGCATTCGGCTGTTTGGGGAGACTAACCAGGTGAGGACGCACAGAGAGCTTGCTCACAGGTGGGGTGGTGGGCCTGTGTCACAAACACAGCCAGAAAGTGGATGTCCAGAACCAACCTGTCTGCCAAGGGCATTTGTGTACATCTCTCGGTCTCAAACTCTCAGACTGATTACAGACGAGGCACGTGGCAGCACAGAGACGATGTATTTCCTAAAATGTAACCCCTCCTTTGCCCACCTCCGGTATTAGTCACACTCTGGGGTAAGTATCCTCTGGTGAGTGCACCTCACGTTGGACATGGTAAGGAGTAAAAATTCCTACTGGCACCCCTACCCTACCACAAGACAGCAGCTACTTTGAAAATTTGGATTCCGCCCTTCAGTGCCCAAGCCCATGAACAGGAATGTAGCCATTTGTCTTGTCGCTTCCCCCTCCTTCTCCAGGGGATCTGTCACCCGAGGAAATTACAATGACAATGAAAGGGACTGAACCCGGCAGGCTCTCCGACTTCCCACAGATTCATCCCTGCTCCTCACCTGCCCTCCGCCTCTGACCGCCCGCTTCTGTACAGGAAGGGAGAGAGAGGGCCTTGCATTTTCGTTTGAACTTTTATTTTTCCTGCCTGTGGTTGAACATCCTCGCGTGCACGTCACCCTCTGTTCGTCTGCGTAACAGTGACGCCGGCCGCACCGTTCTCCACGCAGGAGAAGCGATCGGCTGTTGGTGATTTACTGTCCCGGCCGCTTTCCTGTCCTGGCCAAGGCCTGAACTTTTGCTCGCTGTGCCAGAAACACAGAGAGATGCATAATGACGTTTCCACAGCGCAGAGCGGTGAGCCAGCGCCTCGGGGCTCTGACAGAAGCTGTGAGGAAAGTCCTCCTCTGATCCCCTGGTGCTTTACAAAACCAGATGGCATCTCCTGTGGATGGGTGGCCTTTAACCACACGTGTTTGCAGAAGACCCGTCCTGCTGATAGAGACTCAGTGGATGCAAACAAACCAGCTTGTCAAGAAAAACAAAGTTCTGCTTCAAAGTGTGTTTCACTGGAAACAATACCAAACCCAAGTCCAGTCATTATATCAAAAAAAACCCAAGTAAAGTCTGTCCCCACTCCCCCTATCTTGAAAATCCCATTATCTCATGAAGAAAGACTGACTGGGGCTGAGATCTTTGTCGGAGCTGTCCTCTTAGCCCTAAGTGAGGTTACATCTGCATCAGGGTGCTTTGTCGTTAGGGGAATACTGCTGTTTGCTACTGGCAAAGGGCTGAATGCAGAAGCAGCAGTAAAGCTGGCTAGATAAAAATTGCAAAAACAGGCCTGCCAAAGAACAAAACAAGCAGCTTCAGCAGCTGTCAGGCTAACTGTGACTGGTTGGCTTGATGGGAACGCACCTGTGTGAGGCAGGATCACACTAACCCTCTCTCACAACTGGTGTGGCAGTGGGTGCACTTGGTACAGAGCTAGCGACCTTGTGAGAACTCCCTCCCATGTGTTATGTTACCCCTTGCAATGGGGCGTGCAAATACTTACCTGTAAAGTAAGTTAAAAAAACAAATTCTGTGGTGATTAGTGGACACTTGACCTGGTAAGAGAAAATGGATTTCACTTCATTTAAAAAAAAAAAACAAAAATAGGACAAGCCATTAACTTGTTGATATTCCCAGTATGCTAGTTAACCTACCTCAGACAGGTAACACAACAAGGCCAAGCAATTGTGGAGTGTGTTTGAGCTGAGAAAGGAAAAAAGGAAAAAAAAAAAAGTTATCTGAAGGAAAGTTCAGATACATTTCAAAGCTGTACAGCTCTAAAAACACCAAAGGAGTTTTATCAAACTTCCCAGTAAAACTTTCCTCTGAGAGGAAATAGGGCAAGTGAGATTTCAAAGGGGAAGATTTTTTTTCCTGGGGTGCAGAGATGATGACTGGAAAAACTCCAACCCTAAGCCTCCTGAGAGTGTATTTGTCCTGAGCTGAACGTAGCACAGCTACTGTCAGGCTGTAATTAAGACGAGAATATGCTCTAGGTTCACTGACTAAAGTTCTGGATTAATCTTGGCTACAGTCAGGACCCTAGATTTACTCAAAGCAGCTGAGCTACCACAAAGCACTTACTCACCAACCCTTAAAAAGAGTGCAGACTTTTTTTTAAAAAAAAAATTATTATTTAATTCTTTCACTAATTAACAGTAGGTAGTGAATAGGAAAGTGCTGATCCCCCTCCCCCCCAGCTCACTATCCTGCTGTGTTATGACAGATGGAATGTTAATTAACATGACCTGGCAGATAATATTTAATTCAAGACAGAGTATCACAGAAACATCTGACTGCTTCAGGGCTGGTCACCTACCAGATATGCCCTAAAAACCCCCCTCCCTGGTGCCTTCCTAGGGGCACCACTGGCTTTTAGTTGAGCGAGTCCAGAACCAGGCTCAAGCCTATGCCTACACTAAGTTGTTTGGCTCCTTCTGCCCTTGCTGCAGCTCTCCCTGGGTTAGCTGTCTGGCTTCACCTGCTGCTGCTTCCTGACCCCCTCCAAGCCCGGTGGGCCTGGCTGCTAGGGGGTTCTGGAGTGGCTAGAGTTGCGTTCGGAGGGCAGAGGTGTGAGGAGCTGCCTCAAGACAGTCAGTCCCTGAGGTGTCCTCCCCATTCAACAGCCAGGGGAGCACCACACTCCCGTGCCACGGGCTGCGATCCCAGCCCCCTCCTCTCCCCCTCTCCCTTCTCCCTCATGCAGGCCCGGCACGCCTCCTCTTTTCCCCAACATTTCACTCAGCAAACGCTGCTTTCTCACCACTGCGGCCAGTTACATGCTGCATGCCCAGCGTGTCTGGCTGCGGCCAGCTGGGAGCGGGAGGCCAGGCCTCCACTGGGCTTTGAGAGCTGCCAGGAGCCACAACCCCTGGCACAGGCCCTGCCACCCTGGGGCAGGTGCCATGACATCCCACCTGCTGCCGGCACCTCCCCTGCCCGCCCCACCCTCCTCCTGATTGGTCCATCTGGAGGCACACGCAGTGTCACGATTGGCTGTCTGGGCAGCATGTGTGCAGCGATTGGTTGGTAGCCCTGCCAGGTACTTGTGCGTGTGGCAGGCTCCGCCGCCATGGCGGGAGTGGGGTGAGGGATGGTGGCACAGGTGGCACCCCCGTGGGTACGGGGCTGTGCAGGAGGAGGGAGATGCCTCCCCATGGGCGAGCAGAACCAATGCTGCACACGCCCGAGTTGACAGGGCAAAAGTGGGTACATTTATGTAGGGAAGGTGACCGTGCGGTGCACAGCCCTGCCGCGCCAGCGCTGGTGCCCTTTGGCACCACCAGTAAGACTGTGGGACCAGCTTTGCTCTCCCCTGTGCAGACCGTCCCTCCAAGACAGAGGCAGTACATGCTGCCGACGGTTGCGTCCTCAGACAAAAAACCGCAGGGACTATTTAAAGAGAAGCCACACAGGGTATGGCTTTGCCAAGCCTCACGCCAATGCATCCACGTGGTCACAGACAACAACAACCAACCAAACAGGCAAAAACATTCAGTGGAGGCTTTTCAAAAGTCTGTGCTGCTGCAGGAGGACTCAAAAGGGGATTTGACTGAAAATGAGCCATGGAGAAAAGCACCTGACTCCTCTATTCTCACTCATCTGGCTCCAGCCAAGAGAAGGCAAGGAGGAAGCAAGCACTGAATTACAGGTTACGGAATTATTTTTGTAGTAATTGGTGCATGGTTATAGACACAAGTAGAAGAATAAACTTCTTCCCTTGGCCTGATGTGGTCACCAGGGCGACAGCTGCTTGGAGACTGAGAGGTGCTGAGTCCCCGTGCCTGCAGGGTGAGGCCAGCAGAAGCCATGAGCGCCCTGCGTATCGCACAAGTTTTATACCAGAGTCAGAATGTGAGTGCTTCAACGTGAGGTGCTGAGTCTGAGCAACTCAGCTGTGATTTGAAATTGAGGGTATTCCTTTCAAATAATGCTATTCTTTTGCAAATGATACTGACATGGTGAAGAAGATTTGCAAAGCTCCCCCCAGCCCTGTGAGTGAAAGATCGGACTTTCTGTGTTCTTTGAAAATACTAATTTAGCAGACAAGCTACCAGATGCTATCTCTTAAGAGATTTGGGCCAGTGATTTCTAACAATTTTACCAAATATAAGCAGTATCATGCGTGCGCACATGCATACACACTCAAATACATGTCTTGAAATGTAGGAATCAAAAAGCTTCCCTATCTGCAAAAAACTATAGACTTTTATTGCCAGGACCAGCCTTTCTGACCACAGATATCTAAAAGACAGAGTGGTCTTTGGGTACTATTTGGTTCCAAAGGGGCTATAAAAGGCAGATGGTCTCATTAGAAACAATTTATGCATATATATTTCTAGGAGTTGAACACTGCCAGAATAGGTTTAGCTCTTTCACCATACCGAGGAAAATATCACCACTTGCAAATGTTTCCAGTTTGCAAAATAATGACCTATCCAAAGTAGCTAAGCAACTAATTACTCAAATACTAGAAGGTTATATGCCAATATTATCACATTGTTGGTCTCCTGGGCAAACAACTTCACATTCCTCAAACTGCCATATAGTGTCATTAGACTGTACAGGAAAGTCCTTTCTTAATAGTACAGCAGCAGCAGCCCCAGTGCCCCTGTGCTTATGCCATCATTTCAACTATTATTTCCAATCTCCAAGTCAAATCACTTATTAATTAGAGAGGCGACTCCAGCAAACCCAATTACCCGCAGGCAGTTTCTTCCCAGATGTGAAGCCCTTCTTGGAGATGGACCCTGATCCCAGTTTCTGGGGAATGTTTGTGATTTTTGTCTCCAACGCATCAACCTTTACACTCAGCCCTGGCAATACCTCTTCTAGCCCCTGCCCGCCACACGTCTGCTGGCTGTATTCCTCCCCCAAGCTCCAGCTCCGGGAGAATTCAGCCTATACAGCCTCAGGATATGTTGAGACAGCCATGTGCAGGCATGTGTACTTTTAAGGTCTGTACTCAATGTCTTTGAATGTTTCTTGGGGGTAGAGCAGGCAGAGCACAAAGAAAGCAATGATGAATTGTGTAGAGAAGTGGGGTCGGCTCAGGAAATTGCAAAAGACAGCAGCTTGGAGACTCAGCTTCTGGATTCACTTAAAACAAATAAATACTTTTGATGATGGATTTTTCATCAAAAAGGCAGAGAGAAGCCCTGTTTTGGTGGGGAGAGTGCTTTTGTGGAAGATGTCTGAGGGATTATGTGGAACATGGGGTTTTTAAGTCTTCGCCTGTGCTTTTTAGGATGGTTTGAAGACAGCACGCGTAGCAGCACGCGGTCTCCCCTGTGCATTAGTCGCAGTGGGGTCATCACACACGTTTAACAAGTAAGCTCTGCATGCAAAGACTCCTTCTGTGGGACTTGCATTTGAATTGCATGGTGTTGTTGGAAGAGTGGATGTGGATCCTGTAGCCAGCCCATGGTGTGTCCCACATTGCATGTAGGGTGCCAAAGAATGAGAGCACCTTTTGGCAAATATTGCGTCTGTCCTTCAGAATAGTTGACGAACTATATAAGTACTTGGGTCTGTTTAAAAGAGGTTGAAGATGGGATATAGGGATGAAGAAAGAGAACAGGTAGGAAGATTAGGAGGATGTGTCTGTTTTCTTCAGATAACCTTTTCATGATATTGTGTCTTCAGGATGGCTCCATTCCAGTTCAGACACTCCCTTGGGAGATGGTCACTGGCGCTAATTATGCCCATGAAACTACAGAAAAATCTGTGTCAGCACAAGCAGTTGCAAATGATGCTCTAGCTTCCTGAAAATAGCCTTGGTTTTGCCAGGCATTTGTATGGTACCCACCCCCACAGCATCCAACAGCTTTGGTTTGTAATATATGTCCATATCACCCCAGAACTGTAACAAAGTACTTTGCCATCACCTTCTCTCCCATCCATGCTTCAGGTACTGTCACAGTCATTTTCCGCTCACCCGGCTGCGGTGGGCCTGCATCTTCCCTTGTAAAGGAGTCAGGATTACCCAGCTGGGGCCATCTGCCTCCATTCTTCTCACCTTGCCCTGAGAGACAGGGTGATGCTATTTTACAGTCTGCGAACTCAAGCGCAGAGGCTAGTGGCCATATTCTAGGATATTTACGCATCAGTGTCACATGGAAAATCTGCAGCAAGCAGGGACTCGAATCCATATCTCCTAAATCCAAGGTTAGTAGATTAATCATTTCCTTTCAGCCATCTGTCCAACAGCAAAGTATTTCTGAATTTGAATTGGATTTCTCCAGGGGGAATTAACCACTGACATACTTCTACCTTACAGGTGATGTAAAAATTAAAAAAAAAAAATTAAAAAAGAGGAAAAAACAAAGAAAAGAAGAAAGCACTTAACTGTATCACAGATACATATAGTTTAAGCCCTTGACTTGATCTGACCCCGCCAAGACTGATCTTCAATTTGCTGCTAGTTGTATGTGCTGGAAGAAAACAAAATGTATGGCACCCCTGAAAATAAGGCACTAACTTATGAAAAAGTTCCCCCCGTCAAACAATACAGGAATATATAGGAATAAAGGGATGTAAGCTGAAGTAAGCTCTCCCTGTGTGTTTCTGAGTCAGCCTACCAGGTCTCTGGGAGCAATTTCCAGTTGTACAGGACCACTGAATAGGCGCAGCATAAAGCGCCCAGTATATCTTTATGTACTGGTTTGTGCTCTCACCCATGTGAGGTGATCCCCATAGCAACATACTGCCACGGCAGTACAGAGCCTCTAAAGGTCAGCCTAGAAAACAACAACAGTATTTCACAAAATCTCTAAAACAAATACTATTTTATTTCAGCGACATGGAAATTAAACACACTCTAAATTCTACCAGGCCAAGGGCATTCAGGCCTCCATTCAAGGCAGGACAAGGTAAGCTCACCAGCCTTTCTGTGCTATGGAAGAATCCACCCGACAGATGCAACCTGCCAGTGAAGAAATGCCTGATTGAAAAAAAAAGAGAACTGGACAGGGCATAACTCTGTCCCTCTGGCATAGAAGTAAAGGCTGCAGGTCTAACTTTTACAGCCGATCATACTTGATGAAACAGAAGATTGATGCAGAAGATCCTTGCCTACAGTCCTGCAAGCACTTACTAGTTATCCGCGGGGAGGCCACCAGCCGCAGCCGCAAAACGCAACCATGCCGATCCTTTCTTGCACTGAGCACATCAAGGAAACACAAAATCCTTATCTAAGACTGGGAAGCCAGTTAAGTAGCGTTTGTTCCAACAACTATAAACCACTCCCATTTACAGAAAGTTCATACCTCTTGTAGCAGCTGTGCCAAGGGGGCTTTTTAGCCGTTAACAGACCGCTAGCCATTGCAGCTCAGCTATCTGAAAGACTGGGAAGGCACAGGCGTGCGCACAGGCAGTACAAACTAACCTCATGTGATGGTTGTGTCTTAGCAGTGGGGAACACAATCTTTCCACTTTCGTTCACTGCAGAAACCTCTCCTGGCCTGTTCAGCCCATGTTCAACCATTCATACACCCCACAGAGCTAAACCCTCCTCCCCTTCAGAACCATCCTCTGCTGCTGTGGGTGGTCGGGGTAGAGAAAGTCAGACATGAAGAGCTATGGGAAGACCAGCTATACCTTTACCATCTCTTGGTGTTAGCTCAATCTAGCAAACCAGCTATAAGATGTTAAGGAGAGAGTTTCTGAAAGCCAGGGTGCTTAGTTCTTGGAAAGCGAGTGCTCTGGAGGGAAATATCATTGCTCCCTGGTGTCCCTGAAGACGGAAAGATTCACACACCTATTTTACACTGGAGGGTTATTTCCAGAAAGGTCTCGTTTTCCTGTTCTTTCTGCTTCTGTCAGATCTGTCTCTGTTAAATCAACATTACTGGCTCAGGACATGAGCTATAGCCAGAGGCAGGGGCAGCCAAACCAGGTTAGGACAATACAAAATTAGGTCTCATCCGAAAAAAAAAAGATATAAAAAGAAAGGAAACCCTATGCATTTCAGTACTTTGAGCACAAAGTATTCAAGGGGAAGATTCTTTCTCTTTTCTTTAGCCCTTGTATTCTTCTTAGGTGTGCAGGGGCTGTAAAAGCCCCCAAACTGGACACTGGGGTCTTCCCTTGTTAAGACATTCTAGCAGGACACTATGGGCCAAGTTGCTCTTCTTTTCTCCTGTGCTACAAGGAGTACTATGGGACCGAGGAATGAAAGCCCCCTTTATATTTTAGCAACTGATTTTTGTCAGAGGGCTGGGTGGTTCCTTATTGCAGCGTGGGATCAGAAGGGCTCGAACCCCTCTTTGCTCCCTCCTTCACTTCAACTGTGCGTCCTTTCCTGCCATTCCCAAAGTCAGAGGAGAAAAGTTTGGCCCACGCCTTTATGGAAGATAAGTCTAAGTGTCAGGTGTCTCCCTAGGCAAGCAGCAAGCACTCCTTTCACCACAGAGCACTAGAGGATGAAAAATTAAATTCAAAAGAAAGCATGAACCATCCATATATCACTCCCTAGGCTTCACAGTACTAACCTCTTACCAGTGCAACAAACATCCTGTGCTCAATCTGAGAAACAGTCAAAACACTAAAACATTTAAAAGGCAATAAACCAGGTCAAGAAAAACAACCTTGACCACAGCGGGTCACTTGTAAGGAAGTGACCTGACCTTGTGATAATGAAAAGGGCATAAAGTGGGACGAAATCTCACCAAAGGCACTACCCATGGCCAGAAACTAGAGATAGGAAAACCAAGGCAGAGCTGATTACGCCACCAGTGTGACAGAGAAAAAAAAAATATTTTTTTTTCTAGTGTCCAAAGTGCATGAAGGCATAAAGCAGTGTTAAGAATGCTAAGAGATTTTGAAAGTAAATTCATGTGGTTAGGTAGGAGGAGAGAAAATGTCTCTGCATAATGTCATCATCTCCAGTACTTACTGGTTGTTGTGTCTTCTTGCTTACTTAGGATATATCCTGTTTGGTGCAAGGGTCAGCTCTTGATCTGTTTTCACACAGCATCAGACACAATGGGATCCTGAAGTATGTTTTGCTGCAAAAATGGAGATAAATATTACAATGGCTTTTTGCTCATTCATTAAACACAAGTGGACAAATGAATAAGCTGAATAAAAGCCCTAAGCAATCCGAGTTTCCATTCTGGGCAGACTGCATCTATCTCTAATGAAGATCTAGGGGATCTGCTTCCCGATTTGGCAACCACAATGTAACTTGCCTTGCTGGTAGAGCTCTATTGACTCGGATAACGTGAAAATCCATATGAGATGGGTGGATGTACTCGTGGTGCCTAAGTTGCACAGAGTCACTCCTTTGAAAGTCTAAGGGCTATGTTTGGGGCAGCACTCGTAGACAGTATGTCTGTAAGGTATACTTATAAAGCTAGGTAGGGAGTGCTTGGGAGATACGCAGCACAGCTGTGGAGCCGGTACTTGTGTGTTTGCATATGCAGAGCGAGACAGGTGGAGAGATGTATTTGATTCGGAGCATTTGTTTCTGCCACAGAGTTTGTCTGTTGTAGTAGCATTTGAGAACAGCCTGGATGGTAAATATCAGTGGGGTATGGGCAAGCAGTAAGTACAGGCGAAGAGCTTGTGACAGTGTGTAACAGAGCTGGCGTGTGACTGACGCGAATGCAGTTTCAAGAGTGGTAACAACATGTCTTAAAAGATAGCATGCTGGCTCAGGGCTGGGTTTTCAGGCCTCCCTCCACTAATGGTGTGATTACACTGCCTTGATG
>JABXFB010012005.1:0-13357 GCA_013372525.1 Fulica atra
AGATACAGCATATCAAATGTTATTCTTTCTCTTCCCTGTCTCCCTGCTCCCCAGTCTGCCGCGGGCCCCCCCCCCCCATGCCAGAATAGCAGCTGAACCAGCAAAATCACAGTGCTGGGACAGAAGCAGGAGACCTCCTAGTAGTGCTCCGAGGAGGCTTTTTAAAAACGGGTTTGCTAAGCTGTGTCTCAGTAAGAATAAGCGATCCTGCCCCAGCGCAGGGAGATGCTCTGGGACACTTTTGTAGGTCCTTCCCTGTGGGATTCCCCTTTGCATTTATTGGACGTGCATGGAAAATCCTGTGGGAAGCATCCTTCTTGGCTCCAGCAGGCAGTTTCTGCCAGGATTTGTGCATTTTAGCCACTAGAGGTTGTAAGAAAGAGGGGGAAAACCCTTGTTTCCCACAGACAAGCTGCTGCAGCATCCCAGGGCAGGATTTCCTCTGGGACCCTTTGATCTCTGCCCACCAGCACTCAGACAAAACTGCTGCACATACCCTGCGTTCCAGTAGATGTGATCCTGCCACCTCAACTCTCTCAGGTTTATCAGTGGGATTTTGTTGCCATTTAGCCCCAGGGTCTTAATGGCCTTGGTGTGTCCCCTTGTATCTTAAGCAAAGGACAGTCTTACTCTACTAAATCTTTTCCACAAAGAGCAGCAGTTTTTATCTTTTCTCTGTAGCTTTAAGTAGCTCTGCTTGCTCTTTTTCCTCATGCCTGCTCTAGATAATTTCACTCTCAGATCTTTAAGCCAGACCTTCCTCCACCAGCCTTTATGCTTCTTCCCAGTGCTAGCTAAGAAATGGAATATTCCCGAGGTCTCTTTTGTCTCCTGGAGACATCACGGCCTGGCACCTTACAGGGGTCCTCAGCTACCTTCAACACGGGTTGTAATTCTTTCCTCTTGTTGCTAATAATTCTCCAGCCTTCTGACTGTAGTTCCGCTGCGATCAGGGATACCATCTCCAAAGAGGCCTCTTGAGAGATGGTTGTGTTTGGGAAACAGAACTTTAAAGCTAAATAGTCCCAGATGGATATACCCAGAAATAGCTATGGTGGAGCAATAAATTGAGCTTCAATCAAATGAAGGATTTACAAGCTTTTCTTCCTGATGGTTCTCTTTGTGAGAGCACAGTGGCCGCACATGAAACTCACAGTGGTATGAGACCCAATCACTGAAAATTTCACTGGTGATGGTACTTCACTTTGAGCATTGCATGCAGATAGGACTTGTTTCCTCTGACAGTAAAATGTAGCTATTCCTGAAATGAAAGCACAGCAAGGACACTGCTCCAGCAAGATTTGACTGACCAGGAGGGAAATGAAATCTAGCTCCCTGGGCTAAAATCAAACATTGATTTCTGTGCAAAGTAAAAAAGCTTCACTTTCGCTTTTTTTGAATCTGTTTAGTTTTGGCTGCTGCAAGTAACTGGTGCACGTGGAATAGAGGCACATCATGCCTCTATTGGGTTGGAAGGGATTCCCAGAGGTCAGCACATCCCACCCACTCAGAGCAGGTCCAGGTAGGTCAGGTTTCTCAGGGCCTTGTTCCTGTCAAATTTTGAATGCCTCCAAGGATGAAGAGTTCATATCCTTTCTGGGCCCCTATCCCAGTGTCTGAATACCTCCATGGTAAACTCATTTCTTCGACCTAACCAGAATTTCCCTTGCTGTAACTTGCATTTTTGGTCCTTCAACTGTTTCTCCTCCAAGGCAAGCCCAGGTGCATTTCTTCTACACTGTCTACTAGACAGCTGTAGGCAGCAAGAAGATCCCACCCTTTGCCTTCTGTTCTGCAGGCTGAACAAGCCCAGGTCTCTCTGTCTCACCTTGTACACCACGTGCTCCAGTGCCCTGGCAGTTTGGTGGCCTTACCCCCCAAGGCTGGGCTTGCTTCAGTCTTTCCTCTACCAGCAAGGCCAGAAATGGACATGGCACTCCAGGTGTGGTCTCATGGGATGCTAAAGAGATTTAGGATCACTACGCTCATACTGCTGGCTAACACACCTCCTACATACCCCCGTACGCAGCTGGACTTCGCTGCAGGGTCACCCTGTTGAGCTGGCTCAGCTGAAGGCCTCAGGCCAACCTCTGCACAGTTGCTTTCTATGCATTTGGCACCCAGCCTGTGCCGGTGCACAGGGCTGTTCCATCCCCATGCAGGACTTTGTATTTAGCTCTGGTGAGCTTAATTTGCAGCTGCACGCTTAGGCAATAGGTGGCACTAATGGGTGACGTAGCTTGCATTGTGAGGAGAGAGCGTTACTGCCGAAGAGAAAGTCATCGGAGGAGACACCTGGGCTGCCTCGCCCGGAGCAGCGGCCAGACAAGGAGGTGCAGACATGTGGCAGGAGTTTCTTCCAAACGCCTGGTGAGGTCCCCTCGGCTCGGGGAGGAAGGACTGGGAAAGGAGCTCCCTGGGATTGGGAGGGGAGAGAGCCCCTGCAGGGTCACCAGGCCATCGGAGGGTGGGAGCCGAGTTCTCCTGAGCGGGAGGAGGATTTGTTAGACCGCGCTTTGGTTTGTGTGGCTCAGAGAGACGCTTCCTGGGACGTGCGCGCTTTGGGAGCAGAGCCGGGCTTGTGCTGTTGCCATAATAACTGGTGTCATGGCTCTGAGTCACTCAACTCCAGGAGGTAAGAGCAGGGGGATATTAGTAACTGTTGCATAAGCTGCACAGCCTCCGGAGAGGTGGAGGCTGACGTTGCTTGCTTTCCGGAGCCCTGTTCTTTCTTGTCTTGGAGCGGTTTAAGGAGATACCTCCTTAAAATCTCACACAAGCTGACTCAGAGATTGTTAGGAAATTGCCTTGGGGGACTGTTGGGGTCCCCAGTGCAGACACCGGGTTTTGCAGCACAGGCAGCAGCAGGAAACAATACTAAGTTTAAAAAAACCCCACCCAGTGGACTTGGCTTTTTGTGGAGTTTCAAGTCTTTTGTGTGTCTGTCTGTCTCAGGCTATCATAACTATGACGCTGAATGGCTCCCTCATCTAACCGCCTTCTGTAAGGCAGAGTAACAAGACTTTCGCTTCTCACCCCTAATGTTGATAGATTTTAGACTCTGCTTTTCTTCCAGGAGAATCTACCAGGCTGAGAAAGATCCAAGGAGGATCTTCTCATTTTCTTGCAGGCAGACAAGACAGAAAAGCTTGGTATCCGGTCAGGAGTAGTTAGAAGCAGCTCACTGAACTCTGAACATGGAAGGGTCCCACAAGAGTCCTCCTGCCAGCTCCACAGGCCGACGAGTGCTACATGGCCGGCAGCAGAATAACCCTTGAGCTCAAAAGTCTCCTGCAGAGGCTGCATACCTATTGTTACATGGCAGTCAAAATAAACTACATTTTTGCTGCAGTAACACAGCCACTGGTAGGATGAACCACCACAAGAACAGCTACCTGGTTGTTTAGTGCCTTTTATCTAAATTGTGCCGAAGGAGGGAATATTATGGCAATGAACTATCTAGCTAAAACACAGCCCAGAAACTCTGCCTCTGTGTGCAGAGGCAGTGCTCTGAGCCCCTTTCTTTCTGGCCCATCTGAAAAGTAGGAAAAATAAGGGCAGATGTTGCTGAGTGGCTAAAACAGCTTGTGATCCTGTGGCTGGGCAGTAAATGGTGCTTGCAAGTGACATTCTTTGCACTATCTCCAAGGGTCGGTGCCATTCAGACAACACTATCGGACTTAAAGGATCTTCTTAATTATTTTTTTTTCTCTTTTGTAGGGAGACCTTCTTATCCAGAGTCAGGTGAGTGAACAGCTGCTCTGTGCTGAGGCCTCTGCTTTTTATTAGCACTGTGGTTGGGGGAACCCGTACCCTATCTCTTGACAACAAAATCTTCATTAACAGTCCCCTTTGCAGCTCCCCCAACTAATCCCCAAGGGAAGCTGGAGAGCTTGAGGCACAGGTCAGAGGGAAATTAAGGTACATTTGGAACCAATTGCTCAAGAGTTTGAACAGTTTCGAAATACGTTGCCTGTGTGTAAAAAAACAACTCTGATGACTTAGCTCCCACACTTCAAAGTCGGAAACCTTGAGGAGTCCAGCTGCTACTGTCCCATTCACTCCAGTACCTGCTTTAAAATAGACTGGCCCATATCCTATCGACCCTTGCTCCCCAGGGTACTCTGATTCACAAGCGGAGAGCCAAGGAAGCCTTTTGATAAGCAAGCCGTGAGCAGCAAAGACTTGAGGTCCATAAGAAGCATGGGTAGATGTAACTCTGCCCTAAATCTTGTCTGTCATCTTCAAGAACAACAGAAACCCCCAGTACCTGCTGACTCCGTGGCATTTGTAGGCATTTGTTGGGCTCAGGCCCAACTTATATGAATACAAACCTCAGCATAGTCCCTTTACCCTTGACACTTTTGTTGTTGAACACAATTTTTATGCCTCCCCAGGTCTTTTGAATATTCTCAGAAGAATGCAGTCCTGGTCTCCGTGGCCACCCTGGGGGTTGGAGGGTTACTGGTTTACTGGCTGAGGCCTAGACGCAAGATCAAGACGATCGAAATGGGCGATGGATGGTGGGGTGCAGGTGAAAGACCCCTGAAAGGGAAAGAAGATGAAAGCATCCGTCCCTTCAGGATTGAAACATCTGACAAAGAAATTGAGGTACCAGTGGCTGGGACATAGGGAGGGGCAGAAAGCTGCAATGTGAAGCCAGTCCATCACCCACCTTACTGCTTTGAGGGGATGTCTTGGGGATGGCAGCAGTGCACTTGCACATGCCAGTGCAGCTGCCTAGCACTGTTCTGGCTCACTGCCCTTTACAAACAGGATTTGAGCTCAGATTCATTGTAATGTTCCATATGGACTTTCTGAGACCATAGACTGTCCATGCAACCTGGGGCTGCTCCTGCAGAAAGAACACGCTTTGAGCAGCAGACTTGACAGCGAGTCAGCCAGTGGTGGAGCAGAGTGGGATGGCATTGGTACAGCAGTGGCATTGTTCGGGGCAGGACTGAGGGGCTTCCACGGGGGAAAGGCTGTAAGAGTGAAAAGGGACAGAGTCTTGACTGAGTCATAGCACCTCTGTCCCTCCATGCCGGTGCCTAATTACCCAGCCAAGTAGCTGCTAGCAGCTCAGGCTGAGCTGCTTATTTTTCTCCCAGCCGGCAATGCTGCCAAGCTCCTAGTACCAAAAACTCTGAAGTGAGTTAGCCACAAGGCAAGAGTTGTAGCCGGTGCTCCAGGTTGTCCTAATGTAACTGGTAACCTGTAGAAAAATATATTCCCCATATAAATGATTCAGGGGATCATGCAGAATATGCTGCTGCTTCAGGAGGGATTGTGGTGTCCCAGCTAGCACTAAGAAAGCCGGCAGAGCCAGGAGAGCGCATCCGTGCCTGCCTTGGCACAGAGCATGTGTGGGCAGCTGGCCAGCCTCCAAAGAAGGGCTTCCCTCCGCAGGACCTGCACTACCGCCTGGACCAGGCCCGCTATGCACCACCACTGGAAGGGGCTGCCTTCCACTACGGCTTCAACTCCAGCTACCTGCAGAAGGTTGTGGCCTACTGGAGGAACCAATTTGACTGGCGCAAGCAAGTGGAAGTCCTCAACAAATATCCCCATTTCCAAACCACCATTGAAGGTGAGACGGTCTCTGTGGCTTGAGCAGGCCTCACTCTGAAACGCACGGAGAGAATGGATTTAAGATATTACAATATTTAAGTCAACAGTTTGCCTAACAGCTTAGTGACATGAGTGAAGCATCACTAGTGGAGGTTATATTATTAATAACCTTCTACAGATTAAGGCACAGTGGCAATACGATTAGGTCTGCTTCAAGGCATGCCTCATCTGGCTCTGAACCTGTGTTAACTAATGGTGAGGGTTTCTTCTGCTATTGTCTTTGAAAATTGCACAATTTATCCAGACTCTGAGGCAAGAATTTCCCCCATCACCCTCCAGTTTAGCTAGGTGAGGCTGGTCAGACTTTAGGTAGGTGATCTGCAGGTTAAACTTCTATCTTGCACTTACTTGTTCATGTTTCTCTTTTTATGACCCCGATATTTTGTAATTTTGCCATGTTTTTACATGTTTCTTACCTGCATTGTGCTAGTCATTTAAGGGCAGCTCTACTTGTATACTGTGAGACCAGTTTCTTAGGAGATAGATGCTCAATCTGCTGTGACCCCAATATCAGGGGGTGGGATCAATACCTCTGTCTGTATGAAAAAGATGAG
This sequence comes from Fulica atra, assembly GCA_013372525.1. NCBI lineage: Eukaryota > Metazoa > Chordata > Aves > Gruiformes > Rallidae > Fulica > Fulica atra. Next base: position 6,186 of record JABXFB010012005.1, read on the forward strand.
ACGTAGGTACAATGTCAGGCATCTCCTTTCAGCTAGACATCTTGCCATGGGTTGACTGCCACAAGTGCTGCTAACTACTTTGCCACCCTCCTTCTTCAGTCCCTAGAGCAGAAATTGTGATAGAACCTGAGCTTTAATTTATCTGTCTTGGATGTGTGGCAGGGATCGATATCCATTTTATCCACGTGAAGCCCTCCTACATCCCTCATGGTCAAGCTGTACAACCTCTGCTGCTGGTCCATGGCTGGCCCGGTTCCTTCTATGAATTCTACAAGATCATCCCGCTGCTCACGGAGCCAGCCAGTCATGGCCTCAATGAAGGTGACATAGTGTTTGAGGTCATCTGCCCATCCATCCCAGGCTACAGCTTCTCGGAGGCACCACACAAGCAAGGTAAGCAATGAAGAGGCTCTGTTGGAATCACAAGGTTTTTGGAATAACACTTCATCCATCCCCGGCTCCCCTGGACACTGCAGTTTGTGAATGTGGATGTTTTTCTCTGCACTTACACCCACATGGCTGAGGCGCTGGGGCTGGCTGTAGAGATTTGGGAGGCAACGATAGCTGGAAGCCAGGTCCACTTTCCACTTTCTCCAGTTTCCACTGAATTTCTTATCATCTTATGTTCGCTGTATTGCCAAGGAGCAAGGCAGGGCAGAACAGCACGCTGTGCCTTCACCCAGCAGCAGGCCACAATCTTTGGCCAGGGGATAGGACAAATGGTTCTCCTGTGTTTCTCTTTACCTGCAGGCTTTGATGCCATAGCAACTGCTCGGATATTTCATAAGCTCATGAACAGATTGGGCTTCAAGGAATACTACCTCCAGGGAGGAGACTGGGGATCTCTTATTACCACAAGCATGGCCCAGATGTTGCCACAGTGAGTAGCAAAGGGAATCAGTGCAGACAAGCTGCCTCCAGTTCTTACCCTACCTTCTGGCTCCATGTTCCAGGTCCTGCCTTCTGTTTGTCCCTGCCTCTCATCCCCTTCTGCTTTGTTGTTTCCTCCAGAGACAGCCCGCCCCTCCCCCCCCATGCATTCAGTTGTATTCCTATGCTTTGCATTGATATTGGCACAGTTCTCACGCTTCCTAAATTTCAGGGATATTTGGTTTCTCTTTCACTAGCTGTGGAAGTAAATTCTGCTGCATTTTTAGCTGAGACCTACTGCAGCTCCAGTCAGACATATTTTCTAGAAAATGTGGAGACAGAAAATTGCTTGATTTACCCTTCTATTCATTAACTTAATTTTAGATCTGTAAAAGGGCTTCATCTGAATGTCGTCTTCATCAAAAAACAAAGTTTGGGAAGGATCATATCTGTGATGCTTGGGGCTTACGTACCATGGCTCGTAGGCTTCACTAGGGAAGATGTTCAACGTATGTACCCTTTCATCCAGAAGAATATATATGATCTTCTGCGAGAGTCTGGTTACTTACACATCCAAGCCACCAAACCAGACACTGCAGGTAACAAACGTTCTTTATGTTGCTATGAACATTGTATAGTAACTGTTTATGGTATATAAAAACTTAAGAGTTTAACAAAGGCCAACCATGGCTTCTGGCGACTGAACGCAAGACATGGGGACAAGAACTGTGTAAAAGAAGGCTAGAAAGAACAGCTTAACAAAAGATGGAGACTACAAGTAACACTTTTCAAGGACTTTTAAGTTACATGCCACTTCCTTTTGCAAGAAGCCTCTTAAAATAAAGCGCAGGGCCCTGAAATTGAAGCTTCTAGAAACAAATGTAGGTGGAAACAAGAAAAGTATCATAAGCAAGTGCAACGTGAAACTTGCAGAAAGGTGGACACGGCTCTAACACCTGAAAAGCCAGAAGCCTGACACAGTTAGTAGGGCCAGTAGATGAGGAGTCTGAAAAAAGATATGGCCATCTTTGTAATGTTAAATGTATTATTTGCATCAGTCCCCACTAGTGAGGACTATGGGATGGATGTTCCTTTACTGAAATAGCCCCTCCTCAAGAAAGACAGCAGAGCTGTCTCAGACTGGTGTCAGATGTGGAGACCCTAGAATGAATAGCACCTCATCCTGACAATTCACTGAGAAAGAAGAAACTCAAACTGAAATATCAACTAATGCCTAGTCTGTTGCTCGAACTGATCACAACACCAGAGACATAAAAGGAGACAAGATACCAGGTTGGGGATTTTATTTTTTTTTAAGAGCCAAACAGTGAAGGTAGCCCCAGAAAAATGGTGACTGGTAAGTTGAGTCTCTGATCAGAAAACTAGCAGAACTATTTTAGAGAGAATGGATTTACAGGTATCACAGGGAAGTTATCTTGCAAAATCAGAGCACTGGCGGAATCAGAGCTACAGATCCAGTAATGGAACATCTTTCATTTCCAAAAAAGATCTGTTGAGGTTCCTCCCCCAATGTACTTAAAGAAATTAAACTACTTTAAGAAAAGGATTAGGTTCATGGAATAAGTAAGCAAGTTCCCGGGGAGAGAGAGTATCACAAAAAACTGCTGGCACCCGTACCTTTCAACGTGATCCTAATTTCTCTAGAGATAAAAGTTAATGGTTAAGTGAAAATTTTACATCTATCCAGGTTTGGTTTAATCTAGAGATAGCTGCAGACAGTTGCAAAAACATTTAATTGACTGTTTTATTAAACTGGCCAATAAAAAACGATGTCAACAAAGTCCAAAGCAATTTAAGTAGAGGAAGGAAATCACAACGGGGTCTAGTTTGGCTGGTGCCTGGTGAGAGAATCCATGAGTCATGGTCAGTGCTTTGAAACATCAGCCGGCTCAGAGTTGAAAAGAATCTTAGAAACTACTGCAGCCTAGAGTATGGTGTAGGAATTTTCCCAAGACCAACCCCTGTGACCGCTGAAGCAATCCCTATCCCTGTTTTAGAGGTAAGAACACAGGTGTAACATGCTGTGTACCCACTGTATTTATAATGCTTGCTAGCCCACCCCAAAGGCAGGAACAGGGAACAAATCCACAGCACTCTGCTGTTTAAATTAGATTAAAAGTGATGAACAGCACTTGGGGGCTGGTTTATCCATCCTAAGCAGGACAGTGGTCCCAAACAGCTTATCTGAAATTTCTTTACAGAGTGCAAATCCTTTACATGCGATTTTGGTCCTTCTGCCACACGTTACCAAGAAGCCAACAGGACTTCCGTAGCTCCTAGCTTCTTTTGTACAGGAATTACATAAGTTTGTAGCACCATCAGTTACAGCTGGAATTCCATGGGGGGTAGATTTGTCAAGAACGAAGTACTACCAGGGCTAGTAAAATAGACTCTGTGCTGAATTCTCATGGAAGACCCCCAAAAATCCATGAAGTTCAGTTGAGCTTCCACTGAAGTACTGCAATGCCAGAAAATCGCAACAGTTCTCCTGTTCTTCTCATGACTTAGGCTGCGGGCTGAATGATTCCCCTGTGGGGCTTGCTGCATATATTTTGGAGAAATTCTCCACCTGGACAGACAAATCATTTCTGCAGAAAGATGATGGAGGCTTGGAAAGGTAAGAAAGCGGATGCTCTTCCACGAGAAGACCCTCTGAATGAATAAGTGGTGATAACTAATGAGGTCACAGGTAAAAGACAAGCCAGTAAAGTTTAATTATTAAAGATTACATGTCACAAGTAATAGTTTAAACTGATAGCAGAGTGCCTGCAAACCAGGCAGCTTGGCTCCAGGCACACAGGTGCCGATTGATTCGCTGCTAAAAACCAAGTGGAGAACAAGAGTAACAACTGTTCTCCAGGGCATGAGCCCAATAAAGAGCATTGAGAAACAGCTTCCAGTGCAATTTCTTCATCTTTCTCTCTCAACAGCAAATACTGTCTTGATGAGCTTTTGACCAACGTGATGATTTACTGGACAACCTCCTCCATTGTGTCCTCAATGCGATTCTACAAGGAGAACTTCTCCAATAACCCTGACGCAAGCCTTTATAACAGGTAATGAAATGGCAGGTGCAAGACAGATTTGCAAAGGAGAATTAGCCACATGAGCTGGTGGTTTAAGCAGCAAATTTAATTCATTCAATACCACCACCCCCGTTATTTTATTTTTATAAATAGTTAAGGGTTGCTTTTCTTGTGAACCTACAATGCACAGGAGGCAGCTTGTGGCCTAGATGTGTATAATCAATCTGGGTTGCAGTTCAAACTGTAGGTCTGTAAATTTACTCACCAAACAAATGCCATCTGTGGCTCAGTTCAGTAAAAACAAAACTGAAAGTCATGACCATCTTTAACAGGGGGCTTTGAAGTGTATTAGCTTATCTCCCAGGAAGCTGTATCCTTTCTAACAGCTGCAACTGTTAATGCAAACTTGGGAAAGCAATTTGGAGAGTAGTAATTGAAACCAAGCCCTTGCTAACAGCCACTGTCTGCACAACTGTAAGAGAGGCTGACCAAGAAAGCAGTGCCAGGCAGACTTCTCCAAGTGATTGATCATACAAATAGGAGAGTCTCCTTTTTGTAAACTGAACCAGTTCCCCTTTCCTCTCAAGGGAGGTACTACAAACTTTAAAGCAAACACGAGCTACCTCAATTTTGACTTTCACAGAGAGATGTGGCATCTTGCCATGTTATCACAACGCTATAAAAATGAGATAAGCTTAAAAATCTGAAGCATTTCAAGATTGAACTGTGCAAAGTTGGCTCTGCTTTACATATCTTTGAGTATAACATTCTTAATCTCAAGGAGATCCAAGTACACGTGAAGCTCTTCAACAATGGTCAGACCACAAAACAGGTTGCTGTGGTGAAACTCGTACAGCTGACTATGGTAGTTACCAGAGTCAGAAGGTTTTTATAGATTATCCCTAGGACTCCTTTCAAAAATGCAGCTAACTAATGTCTTCTAGGGTTGGAGTGCACGTTCCCACAGGGATTGCAGCTTTTCCCCAGGAGATTGCACATACACCACGCATCTGGGCAAAGGAGGTCTTCAAGAACATCGTCACTTACTCTTACATGCCCCGCGGAGGACATTTTGCTGCCTTTGAGGAACCCAAGCTCCTGGCACAAGACATCATGCACTTTGTCAGGAAGGTGGAACAGCTGTGAACCCTCAGTTCAGATACACACACAGAGAATGGAAGCAAACCGTCCTGCCACCAGCAGAGGCTTTACTATGAGGGATTAAATAAATCCAGTGTAATCGCATACAGAAGCCAGCATTTTATTTTGATAATGGTTATAGTACTAAAGTTGTTAATCAAGCTCTAAAGTTCTTCATAAAAAAAAAAAAACGCATCTTGTCTTCTTTTATTCCCGGCACAGTATCATTGCTGCATTCAGAGTCAAGTATAACAGTGTATGTAAACAGTTTAACGCGGTAACATTGCACTCATTTGGGGAAGAGAGCAGAAAGGAACCGGCCCTTTGTTCCTCAGAACTAAGGCTTCTGTTTAAAAGCTTCTTTAACTACTTGAGTGCTCGCATTCTTAAGTACCCATTGCAAGGCGGCTTTGGTGCAAGTGTAAGAGGCTTTGATCTCCTGAGCACAAACACTCCTACATTCAAGTTACATTTCATCCGAGACACCTGGGATTACATACTCAAGCAGGCAGCCACACATCAGGCAGCTTCCTTCATCCTAGCAGTTTTCCCCCTGGAGCTAGATTTAGCAGCTACTACACATTGTAAACAGTAGTTTAAGGATAGTAAGGTAGAGACAGCACTCCCGGTGTTCTCCAAGCTCAGAACTATCAACTTAGTTTCCTCCTAGCTCTATAATCTCATTTTATTCCAACAAAGGCCAGAATTAAGATGTGCACGAAGTACAGAGGGTTACTTCGACCTTCACCCTCCTTTCAGAGGACTTTCCACCAACCCATCGTGCAGTTTTTGCTAGCAGGAAGCCGGAAGCGGCCTCACTACCAGTCAGCTCCAGCTTCTTTTCAATCGGAATAGCGCCATTTGACGGTATTAGGCTCGTTACCTGTTACAAACACGCACCCTGCAGGTAACTCCAGCAGACAGCTAGTTCTGATGCCAGGTGCTCTGAGCGTTTCTCCCCCTGCCCCATCCTGTACTAGGCCAGAAAGAAGGGCTCAAGTTCTGCTTCCAGATAATACATTCTGAGTTAGGAATAGGAATTTGACAGGTAAGTAGTATTGAACTTCATCACACCCTCCCCCTCACCTGTTCTTCATGTTTCAGCACCATTTAGAGCCTAAGACTCTGAAGATTTTTGTGTAACAAATATTAGTTCCTTGCTTAAGTGAGAATAAACTAGCATATCAGGGCAAGAGTCCTGCTTGAACCCTCTGCAGGGAAAGTTAGAAGCAGCCTACTTTTAACTGTTTAACCAATTGTCAAGGCTGTTGGACTAAAGGTTAGGGGGCAGGGGGGAGGGAATAGGAGGATATGCTTCCCTGCCTCCACAGGACTGCTCAACCTCTTCATCTTCAGTTCAAGACAGTGCTAGGTACAAGATCTCCCAAATACTGAGAAGTCCCTCTCCTGGGATTAAGTGATGGAAACTGAGTTCCAGGGAAAAGTTAGTTTCATCAGTTAGATAGGCAAACACTTGAGTACAAGCCTGATCAAACTGCAGGGAAAGGTCTCCTCTCAGAGAAACAGGGTACATCAGAATGGTTAAGGCCTTTCTAATCCCATACATTATGTAGACTCCCAAACAATCAGCTAATGCAGTAATTATTAGCAGGAAAATATTTGCATTAAAACTCATGAGAGAGAAGACTGTATCCAGTATTTGCCAGTTCATTAAGTACGTGGCAGGGAAGTTTTCCTCTAGACACACTAACTCATCTCCTGTGCCACAAGTCAGGTCCCCAAAAAAATCCCTGCATCTGTGTGCAACTGTGCTTTAAAAAGGTGTTTGCTTTCAACTGCTATTCAGGAGATGAAGACTTAGGAACACAGTCCAGCTACAGGAAGGCAGTAGATGCCCTGGAGAAGCAGTCCAGACAGACAAGAATATGCAGTTATATTTTATAAAATAATTATCGCCTAAAGCAGCACCAAAGGTTATTCAATATTTCATTAGAGTTCTGCAGAACACAGGTCATTCATGAAAGCCTTTGAGTGTCACCGGTGCTTGAAACCAGACATAATCCTCCCAAGCAGAAGTCACAGGCTGAGGTGGCGAGGCACTCACGTTGATGTCTCCATCACAGGACAAGTTGACAGTTAGCTTCCTCCCTCGGG
>JABXFB010012006.1:0-13357 GCA_013372525.1 Fulica atra
AGATACAGCATATCAAATGTTATTCTTTCTCTTCCCTGTCTCCCTGCTCCCCAGTCTGCCGCGGGCCCCCCCCCCCCATGCCAGAATAGCAGCTGAACCAGCAAAATCACAGTGCTGGGACAGAAGCAGGAGACCTCCTAGTAGTGCTCCGAGGAGGCTTTTTAAAAACGGGTTTGCTAAGCTGTCTTTCAGTAAGAATAAGCGATCCTGCCCCAGCGCAGGGAGATGCTCTGGGACACTTTTGTAGGTCCTTCCCTGTGGGATTCCCCTTTGCATTTATTGGACGTGCATGGAAAATCCTGTGGGAAGCATCCTTCTTGGCTCCAGCAGGCAGTTTCTGCCAGGATTTGTGCATTTTAGCCACTAGAGGTTGTAAGAAAGAGGGGGAAAACCCTTGTTTCCCACAGACAAGCTGCTGCAGCATCCCAGGGCAGGATTTCCTCTGGGACCCTTTGATCTCTGCCCACCAGCACTCAGACAAAACTGCTGCACATACCCTGCATTCCAGTAGATGTGATCCTGCCACCTCAACTCTCTCAGGTTTATCAGTGGGATTTTGTTGCCATTTAGCCCCAGGGTCTTAATGGCCTTGGTGTGTCCCCTTGTATCTTAAGCAAAGGACAGTCTTACTCTACTAAATCTTTTCCACAAGGAGCAGCAGTTTTTATCTTTTCTCTGTAGCTTTAACTAGCTCTACTTGCTCTTTTTTCTCATGCCTGCTCTAGATAATTTCACTCTCAGATCTTTAAGCCAGACCTTCCTCCACCAGCCTTTATGCTTTTTCCCAGTGCTAGCTAAGAAATGGAATATTCCCGAGGTCTCTTTTGTCTCCTGGAGACATCACGGCCTGGCACCTTACAGGGGTCCTCAGCTACCTTCCACAGGGGTTGTAATTCTTTCCTCTTGTTGCTAATAATTCTCCAGCCTTCTGACTGTAGTTCCTCTGCGATCAGGGATACCATCTCCAAAGAGGCCTCTTGAGAGATGGTTGTGTTTGTGAAACAGAACTTTAAAGCTAAATAGTCCCAGATGGATATACCCAGAAATAGCTATGGTGGAGCAATAAATTGAGCTTTAATCAAATGAAGGATTTACAAGCTTTTCTTCCTGATGGTTCTCTTTGTGAGAGCACAGTGGCCGCACATGAAACTCACAGTGGTATGAGACCCAATCACTGAAAATTTCACTGGTGATGGTACTTCACTTTGAGCATTGCATGCAGATAGGACTTGTTTCCTCTGACAGTAAAATGTAGCTATTCCTGAAATGAAAGCACAGCAAGGACACTGCTCCAGCAAGATTTGACTGACCAGGAGGGAAATGAAATCTAGCTCCCTGGGCTAAAATCAAACATTGATTTCTGTGCAAAGTAAAAAAGCTTCACTTTCGCTTTTTTTGAATCTGTTTAGTTTTGGCTGCTGCAAGTAACTGGTGCACGTGGAATAGAGGCACATCATGCCTCTATTGGGTTGGAAGGGATTCCCAGAGGTCAGCACATCCCACCCACTCAGAGCAGGTCCAGGTAGGTCAGGTTTCTCAGGGCCTTGTTCCTGTCAAATTTTGAATGCCTCCAAGGATGAAGAGTTCATATCCTTTCTGGGCCCCTATCCCAGTGTCTGAATACCTCCATGGTAAACTCATTTCTTCGACCTAACCAGAATTTCCCTTGCTGTAACTTGCATTTTTGGTCCTTCAACTGTTTCTCCTCCAAGGCAAGCCCAGGTGCATTTCTTCTACACTGTCTACTAGACAGCTGTAGGCAGCAAGAAGATGCCACCCTTTGCCTTCTGTTCTGCAGGCTGAACAAGCCCAGGTCTCTCTGTCTCACCTTGTACACCACGTGCTCCAGTGCCCTGGCAGTTTGGTGGCCTTACCCCCCAAGGCTGGGCTTGCTTCAGTCTTTCCTCTACCAGCAAGGCCAGAAATGGACATGGCACTCCAGGTGTGGTCTCATGGGATGCTAAAGAGATTTAGGATCACTACGCTTATACTGCTGGCTAACACACCTCCTACATACCCCCGCACGCAGCTGGACTTTGCTGCAGGGTCACCCTGTTGAGCTGGCTCAGCTGAAGGCCTCAGGCCAACCTCTGCACAGTTGCTTTCTATGCATTTGGCACCCAGCCTGTGCCGGTGCACAGGGCTGTTCCATCCCCATGCAGGACTTTGTATTTAGCTCTGGTGAGCTTAATTTGCAGCTGCACGCTTAGGCAATAGGTGGCACTAATGGGTGACGTAGCTTGCATTGTGACGAGAGAGCGTTACTGCCGAAGAGAAAGTCATCGGAGGAGTCACCTGGGCTGCCTCGCCCGGAGCAGCGGCCAGACAAGGAGGTGCAGACATGTGGCAGGAGTTTCTTCCAAACGCCTGGTGAGGTCCCCTCGGCTCGGGGAGGAAGGACTGGGAAAGGAGCTCCCTGGGATTGGGAGGGGAGAGAGCCCCTGCAGGGTCACCAGGCCATCGGAGGGTGGGAGCCGAGTTCTCCTGAGCGGGAGGAGGATTTGTTAGACCGCGCTTTGGTTTGTGTGGCTCAGAGAGACGCTTCCTGGGACGTGCGCGCTTTGGGAGCAGAGCCGGGCTTGTGCTGTTGCCATAATAACTGGTGTCATGGCTCTGAGTCACTCAACTCCAGGAGGTAAGAGCAGGGGGATATTAGTAACTGTTGCATAAGCTGCTCAGCCTCCGGAGAGGTGGAGGCTGACGTTGCTTGCTTTCCGGAGCCCTGTTCTTTCTTGTCTTGGAGCGGTTTAAGGAGATACCTCCTTAAAATCTCACACAAGCTGACTCAGAGATTGTTAGGAAATTGCCTTGGGGGACTGTTGGGGTCCCCAGTGCAGACACCGGGTTTTGCAGCACAGGCAGCAGCAGGAAACAATACTAAGTTTAAAAAAACCCCACCCAGTGGACTTGGCTTTTTGTGGAGTTTCAAGTCTTTTGTGTGTCTGTCTGTCTCAGGCTATCATAACTATGACGCTGAATGGCTCCCTCATCTAACCGCCTTCTGTAAGGCAGAGTAACAAGACTTTCGCTTCTCACCCCTAATGTTGATAGATTTTAGACTCTGCTTTTCTTCCAGGAGAATCTACCAGGCTGAGAAAGATCCAAGGAGGATCTTCTCATTTTCTTGCAGGCAGACAAGACAGAAAAGCTTGGTATCCGGTCAGGAGTAGTTAGAAGCAGCTCACTGAACTCTGAACATGGAAGGGTCCCACAAGAGTCCTCCTGCCAGCTCCACAGGCCGACGAGTGCTACATGGCCGGCAGCAGAATAACCCTTGAGCTCAAAAGTCTCCTGCAGAGGCTGCATACCTATTGTTACATGGCAGTCAAAATAAACTACATTTTTGCTGCAGTAACACAGCCACTGGTAGGATGAACCACCACAAGAACAGCTACCTGGTTGTTTAGTGCCTTTTATCTAAATTGTGCCGAAGGAGGGAATATTATGGCAATGAACTATCTAGCTAAAACACAGCCCAGAAACTCTGCCTCTGTGTGCAGAGGCAGTGCTCTGAGCCCCTTTCTTTCTGGCCCATCTGAAAAGTAGGAAAAATAAGGGCAGATATTGCTGAGTGGCTAAAACAGCTTGTGATCCTGTGGCTGGGCAGTAAATGGTGCTTGCAAGTGACATTCTTTGCACTATCTCCAAGGGTCGGTGCCATTCAGACAACACTATCGGACTTAAAGGATCTTCTTAATTATTTTTTTTTCTCTTTTGTAGGGAGACCTTCTTATCCAGAGTCAGGTGAGTGAACAGCTGCTCTGTGCTGAGGCCTCTGCTTTTTATTAGCACTGTGGTTGGGGGAACCCGTACCCTATCTCTTGACAACAAAATCTTCATTAACAGTCCCCTTTGCAGCTCCCCCAACTAATCCCCAAGGGAAGCTGGAGAGCTTGAGGCACAGGTCAGAGGGAAATTAAGGTACATTTGGAACCAATTGCTCAAGAGTTTGAACAGTTTCGAAATACGTTGCCTGTGTGTAAAAAAACAACTCTGATGATTTAGCTCCCACACTTCAAAGTCGGAAACCTTGAGGAGTCCAGCTGCTACTGTCCCATTCACTCCAGTACCTGCTTTAAAATAGACTGGCCCATATCCTATCGACCCTTGCTCCCCAGGGTACTCTGATTCACAAGCGGAGAGCCAAGGAAGCTTTTTGATAAGCAAGCCGTGAGCAGCAAAGACTTGAGGTCCATAAGAAGCATGGGTAGATGTAACTCTGCCCTAAATCTTGTCTGTCATCTTCAAGAACAACAGAAACCCCCAGTACCTGCTGACTCCGTGGCATTTGTAGGCATTTGTTGGGCTCAGGCCCAACTTATATGAATACAAACCTCAGCATAGTCCCTTTACCCTTGACACTTTTGTTGTTGAACACAATTTTTATGCCTCCCCAGGTCTTTTGAATATTCTCAGAAGAATGCAGTCCTGGTCTCCGTGGCCACCCTGGGGGTTGGAGGGTTACTGGTTTACTGGCTGAGGCCTAGACGCAAGATCAAGACGATCGAAATGGGCGATGGATGGTGGGGTGCAGGTGAAAGACCCCTGAAAGGGAAAGAAGATGAAAGCATCCGTCCCTTCAGGATTGAAACATCTGACAAAGAAATTGAGGTACCAGTGGCTGGGACATAGGGAGGGGCAGAAAGCTGCAATGTGAAGCCAGTCCATCACCCACCTTACTGCTTTGAGGGGATGTCTTGGGGATGGCAGCAGTGCGCTTGCACATGCCAGTGCAGCTGCCTAGCACTGTTCTGGCTCACTGCCCTTTACAAACAGGATTTGAGCTCAGATTCATTGTAATGTTCCATATGGACTTTCTGAGACCATAGACTGTCCATGCAACCTGGGGCTGCTCCTGCAGAAAGAACACGCTTTGAGCAGCAGACTTGACAGCGAGTCAGCCAATGGTGGAGCAGAGTGGGATGGCATCGGTACAGCAGTGGCATTGTTCGGGGCAGGACTGAGGGGCTTCCACGGGGGAAAGGCTGTAAGAGTGAAAAGGGACAGAGTCTTGACTGAGTCATAGCACCTCTGTCCCTCCATGCCGGTGCCTAATTACCCAGCCAAGTAGCTGCTAGCAGCTCAGGCTGAGCTGCTTATTTTTCTCCCAGCCGGCAATGCTGCCAAGCTCCTAGTACCAAAAACTCTGAAGTGAGTTAGCCACAAGGCAAGAGTTGTAGCCGGTGCTCCAGGTTGTCCTAATGTAACTGGTAACCTGTAGAAAAATATATTCCCCATATAAATGATTCAGGGGATCATGCAGAATATGCTGCTGCTTCAGGAGGGATTGTGGTGTCCCAGCTAGCACTAAGAAAGCCGGCAGAGCCAGGAGAGCGCATCCGTGCCTGCCTTGGCACAGAGCATGTGTGGGCAGCTGGCCAGCCTCCAAAGAAGGGCTTCCCTCCGCAGGACCTGCACTACCGCCTGGACCAGGCCCGCTATGCACCACCACTGGAAGGGGCTGCCTTCCACTACGGCTTCAACTCCAGCTACCTGCAGAAGGTTGTGGCCTACTGGAGGAACCAATTTGACTGGCGCAAGCAAGTGGAAGTCCTCAACAAATATCCCCATTTCCAAACCACCATTGAAGGTGAGACGGTCTCTGTGGCTTGAGCAGGCCTCACTCTGAAACGCACGGAGAGAATGGATTTAAGATATTACAATATTTAAGTCAACAGTTTGCCTAACAGCTTAGTGACATGAGTGAAGCATCACTAGTGGAGGTTATATTATTAATAACCTTCTACAGATTAAGGCACAGTGGCAATACGATTAGGTCTGCTTCAAGGCATGCCTCATCTGGCTCTGAACCTGTGTTAACTAATGGTGAGGGTTTCTTCTGCTATTGTCTTTGAAAATTGCACAATTTATCCAGACTCTGAGGCAAGAATTTCCCCCATCACCCTCCAGTTTAGCTAGGTGAGGCTGGTCAGACTTTAGGTAGGTGATCTGCAGGTTAAACTTCTATCTTGCACTTACTTGTTCATGTTTCTCTTTTTATGACCCCGATATTTTGTAATTTTGCCATGTTTTTACATGTTTCTTACCTGCATTGTGCTAGTCATTTAAGGGCAGCTCTACTTGTATACTGTGAGACCAGTTTCTTAGGAGATAGATGCTCAATCTGCTGTGACCCCAATATCAGGGGGTGGGATCAATACCTCTGTCTGTATGAAAAAGATGAGACGTAGGTACAATGTCAGGCATCTCCTTTCAGCTAGACATCTTGCCATGGGTTGACTGCCACAAGTGCTGCTAACTACTTTGCCACCCTCCTTCTTCAGTCCCTAGAGCAGAAATTGTGATAGAACCTGAGCTTTAATTTATCTGTCTTGGATGTGTGGCAGGGATCGATATCCATTTTATCCACGTGAAGCCCTCCTACATCCCTCATGGTCAAGCTGTACAACCTCTGCTGCTGGTCCATGGCTGGCCCGGTTCCTTCTATGAATTCTACAAGATCATCCCGCTGCTCACGGAGCCAGCCAGTCATGGCCTCAATGAAGGTGACATAGTGTTTGAGGTCATCTGCCCATCCATCCCAGGCTACAGCTTCTCGGAGGCACCACACAAGCAAGGTAAGCAATGAAGAGGCTCTGTTGGAATCACAAGGTTTTTGGAATAACACTTCATCCATCCCCGGCTCCCCTGGACACTGCAGTTTGTGAATGTGGATGTTTTTCTCTGCACTTACACCCACATGGCTGAGGCGCTGGGGCTGGCTGTAGAGATTTGGGAGGCAACGATAGCTGGAAGCCAGGTCCACTTTCCACTTTCTCCAGTTTCCACTGAATTTCTTATCATCTTATGTTCGCTGTATTGCCAAGGAGCAAGGCAGGGCAGAACAGCACGCTGTGCCTTCACCCAGCAGCAGGCCACAATCTTTGGCCAGGGGATAGGACAAATGGTTCTCCTGTGTTTCTCTTTACCTGCAGGCTTTGATGCCATAGCAACTGCTCGGATATTTCATAAGCTCATGAACAGATTGGGCTTCAAGGAATACTACCTCCAGGGAGGAGACTGGGGATCTCTTATTACCACAAGCATGGCCCAGATGTTGCCACAGTGAGTAGCAAAGGGAATCAGTGCAGACAAGCTGCCTCCAGTTCTTACCCTACCTTCTGGCTCCATGTTCCAGGTCCTGCCTTCTGTTTGTCCCTGCCTCTCATCCCCTTCTGCTTTGTTGTTTCCTCCAGAGACAGCCCGCCCCTCCCCCCCCATGCATTCAGTTGTATTCCTATGCTTTGCATTGATATTGGCACAGTTCTCACGCTTCCTAAATTTCAGGGATATTTGGTTTCTCTTTCACTAGCTGTGGAAGTAAATTCTGCTGCATTTTTAGCTGAGACCTACCGCAGCTCCAGTCAGACATATTTTCTAGAAAATGTGGAGACAGAAAATTGCTTGATTTACCCTTCTATTCATTAACTTAATTTTAGATCTGTAAAAGGGCTTCATCTGAATGTCGTCTTCATCAACAAACAAAGTTTGGGAAGGATCATATCTGTGATGCTTGGGGCTTACGTACCATGGCTCGTAGGCTTCACTAGGGAAGATGTTCAACGTATGTACCCTTTCATCCAGAAGAATATATATGATCTTCTGCGAGAGTCTGGTTACTTACACATCCAAGCCACCAAACCAGACACTGCAGGTAACAAACGTTCTTTATGTTGCTATGAACATTGTATAGTAACTGTTTATGGTATATAAAAACTTAGAGTTTAACAAAGGCCAACCATGGCTTCTGGCAACTGAACGCAAGACATGGGGACAAGAACTGTGTAAAAGAAGGCTAGAAAGAACAGCTTAACAAAAGATGGAGACTACAAGTAACACTTTTCAAGGACTTTTAAGTTACATGCCACTTCTTTTTGCAAGAAGCCTCTTAAAATAAAGCGCAGGGCCCTGAAATTGAAGCTTCTAGAAACAAATGTAGGTGGAAACAAGAAAAGTATCATAAGCAAGTGCAACGTGAAACTTGCAGAAAGGTGGACACGGCTCTAACACCTGAAAAGCCAGAAGCCTGACACAGTTAGTAGGGCCAGTAGATGAGGAGTCTGAAAAAAGATATGGCCATCTTTGTAATGTTAAATGCATTATTTGCATCAGTCCCCACTAGTGAGGACTATGGGATGGATGTTCCTTTACTGAAATAGCCCCTCCTCAGGAAAGACAGCAGAGCTGTCTCAGACTGGTGTCAGATGTGGAGACCCTAGAATGAATAGCACCTCATCCTGACAATTCACTGAGAAAGAAGAAACTCAAACTGAAATATCAACTAATGCCTAGTCTGTTGCTCGAACTGATC
Source organism: Fulica atra (assembly GCA_013372525.1). NCBI lineage: Eukaryota > Metazoa > Chordata > Aves > Gruiformes > Rallidae > Fulica > Fulica atra. The sequence continues at coordinate 8,312 of JABXFB010012006.1, forward strand.
ACAACACCAGAGACATAAAAGGAGACAAGATACCAGGTTGGGGATTTTATTTTTTTTTTTAAGAGCCAAACAGTGAAGGTAGCCCCAGAAAAATGGTGACTGGTAAGTTGAGTCTCTGATCAGAAAACTAGCAGAACTATTTTAGAGAGAATGGATTTACAGGTATCACAGGGAAGTTATCTTGCAAAATCAGAGCACTGGCGGAATCAGAGCTACAGATCCAGTAATGGAACATCTTTCATTTCCAAAAAAGATCTGTTGAGGTTCCTCCCCCAATGTACTTAAAGAAATTAAACTACTTTAAGAAAAGGATTAGGTTCATGGAATAAGTAAGCAAGTTCCCGGGGAGAGAGAGTATCACAAAAAACTGCTGGCACCTGTAACTTTCAACGTGATCCTAATTTCTCTAGAGATAAAAGTTAATTGTTAAGTGAAAATTTTACATCTATCCAGGTTTGGTTTAATCTAGAGATAGCTGCAGACAGTTGCAAAAACATTTAATTGACTGTTTGATTAAACTGGCCAATAAAAACCGATGTCAACAAAGTCCAAAGCAATTTTAAGTAGAGGAAGGAAATCACAACGGGGTCTAGTTTGGCTGGTGCCTGGTGAGAGAATCCATGAGTCATGGTCAGTGCTTTGAAACATCAGCCGGCTCAGAGTTGAAAAGAATCTTAGAAACTACTGCAGCCTAGAGTATGGTGTAGGAATTTTCCCAAGACCAACCCCTGTGACCGCTGAAGCAATCCCTATCCCTGTTTTAGAGGTAAGAACACAGGTGTAACATGCTGTGTACCCACTGTATTTATAATGCTTGCTAGCCCACCCCAAAGGCAGGAACAGGGAACAAATCCACAGCACTCTGCTGTTTAAATTAGATTAAAAGTGATGAACAGCACTTGGGGGCTGGTTTATCCATCCTAAGCAGGACAGTGGTCCCAAACAGCTTATCTGAAATTTCTTTACAGAGTGCAAATCCTTTACATGCGATTTTGGTCCTTCTGCCACACGTTACCAAGAAGCCAACAGGACTTCCGTAGCTCCTAGCTTCTTTTGTACAGGAATTACGTAAGTTTGTAGCACCATCAGTTACAGCTGGAATTCCATGGGGGGTAGATTTGTCAAGAACGAAGTACTACCAGGGCTAGTAAAATAGACTCTGTGCTGAATTCTCATGGAAGACCCCCAAAAATCCATGAAGTTCAGTTGAGCTTCCACTGAAGTACTGCAATGCCAGAAAATCACAACAGTTCTCCTGTTCTTCTCATGACTTAGGCTGCGGGCTGAATGATTCCCCTGTGGGGCTTGCTGCATATATTTTGGAGAAATTCTCCACCTGGACAGATAAATCATTTCTGCAGAAAGATGATGGAGGCTTGGAAAGGTAAGAAAGCGGATGCTCTTCCACGAGAAGACCCTCTGAATGAATAAGTGGTGATAACTAATGAGGTCACAGGTAAAAGACAAGCCAGTAAAGTTTAATAATTAAAGATTACATGTCACAAGTAATAGTTTAAACTGATAGCAGAGTGCCTGCAAACCAGGCAGTTTGGCTCCAGGCACACAGGTGCCGATTGATTCGCTGCTAAAAACCAAGTGGAGAACAAGAGTAACAACTGTTCTCCAGGGCATGAGCCCAATAAAGAGCATTGAGAAACAGCTTCCAGTGCAATTTCTTCATCTTTCTCTCTCAACAGCAAATACTGTCTTGATGAGCTTTTGACCAACGTGATGATTTACTGGACAACCTCCTCCATTGTGTCCTCAATGCGATTCTACAAGGAGAACTTCTCCAATAACCCTGACGCAAGCCTTTATAACAGGTAATGAAATGGCAGGTGCAAGACAGATTTGCAAAGGAGAATTAGCCACATGAGCTGGTGGTTTAAGCAGCAAATTTAATTCATTCAATACCACCACCCCCATTATTTTATTTTTATAAATAGTTAAGGGTTGCTTTTCTTGTGAACCTACAATGCACAGGAGGCAGCTTGTGGCCTAGATGTGTATAATCAATCTGGGTTGCAGTTCAAACTGTAGGTCTATAAATTTACTCACCAAACAAATGCCATCTGTGGCTCAGTTCAGTAAAAACAAAACTGAAAGTCATGACCATCTTTAACAGGGGGCTTTGAAGTGTATTAGCTTATCTCCCAGGAAGCTGTATCCTTTCTAACAGCTGCAACTGTTAATGCAAACTTGGGAAAGCAATTTGGAGAGTAGTAATTGAAACCAAGCCCTTGCTAACAGCCACTGTCTGCACAACTGTAAGAGAGGCTGACCAAGAAAGCAGTGCCAGGCAGACTTCTCCAAGTGATTGATCATACAAATAGGAGAGTCTCCTTTTTGTAAACTGAACCAGTTCCCCTTTCCTCTCAAGGGAGGTACTACAAACTTTAAAGCAAACACGAGCTACCTCAATTTTGACTTTCACAGAGAGATGTGGCATCTTGCCATGTTATCACAACGCTATAAAAATGAGATAAGCTTAAAAATCTGAAGCATTTCAAGATTGAACTGTGCAAAGTTGGCTCTGCTTTACATATCTTTGAGTATAACATTCTTAATCTCAAGGAGATCCAAGTACACGTGAAGCTCTTCAACAATGGTCAGACCACAAAACGGGTTGCTGTGGTGAAACTCGTACAGCTGACTATGGTAGTTACCAGAGTCAGAAGGTTTTTATAGATTATCCCTAGGACTCCTTTCAAAAATGCAGCTAACTAATGTCTTCTAGGGTTGGAGTGCACGTTCCCACAGGGATTGCAGCTTTTCCCCAGGAGATTGCACATACACCACGCATCTGGGCAAAGGAGGTCTTCAAGAACATCGTCACTTACTCTTACATGCCCCGCGGAGGACATTTTGCTGCCTTTGAGGAACCCAAGCTCCTGGCACAAGACATCATGCACTTTGTCAGGAAGGTGGAACAGCTGTGAACCCTCAGTTCAGATACACACACAGAGAATGGAAGCAAACCGTCCTGCCACCAGCAGAGGCTTTCCTATGAGGGATTAAATAAATCCAGTGTAATCGCATACAGAAGCCAGCATTTTATTTTGATAATGGTTATAGTACTAAAGTTGTTAATCAAGCTCTAAAGTTCTTCATAAAAAAAAAAACGCATCTTGTCTTCTTTTATTCCCGGCACAGTATCATTGCTGCATTCAGAGTCAAGTATAACAGTGTATGTAAACAGTTTAACGCGGTAACATTGCACTCATTTGGGGAAGAGAGCAGAAAGGAACCGGCCCTTTGTTCCTCAGAACTAAGGCTTCTGTTTAAAAGCTTCTTTAACTACTTGAGTGCTCGCATTCTTAAGTACCCATTGCAAGGCGGCTTTGGTGCAGGTGTAAGAGGCTTTGATCTCCTGAGCACAAACACTCCTACATTCAAGTTACATTTCATCCGAGACACCTGGGATTACATACTCAAGCAGGCAGCCACACATCAGGCAGCTTCCTTCATCCTAGCAGTTTTCCCCCTGGAGCTAGATTTAGCAGCTACTACACATTGTAAACAGTAGTTTAAGGATAGTAAGGTAGAGACAGCACTCCCGGTGTTCTCCAAGCTCAGAACTATCAACTTAGTTTCCTCCTAGCTCTATAATCTCATTTTATTCCAACAAAGGCCAGAATTAAGATGTGCACGAAGTACAGAGGGTTACTTCGACCTTCACCCTCCTTTCAGAGGACTTTCCACCAACCCATCGTGCAGTTTTTGCTAGCAAGAAGCCGGAAGCGGCCTCACTACCAGTCAGCTCCAGCTTCTTTTCAATCGGAATAGCGCCATTTGACGGTATTAGGCTCGTTACCTGTTACAAACACGCACCCTGCAGGTAACTCCAGCAGACAGCTAGTTCTGATGCCAGGTGCTCTGAGCGTTTCTCCCCCTGCCCCATCCTGTACTAGGCCAGAAAGAAGGGCTCAAGTTCTGCTTCCAGATAATACATTCTGAGTTAGGAATAGGAATTTGACAGGTAAGTAGTATTGAACTTCATCACACCCTCCCCCTCACCTGTTCTTCATGTTTCAGCACCATTTAGAGCCTAAGACTCTGAAGATTTTTGTGTAACAAATATTAGTTCCTTGCTTAAGTGAGAATAAACTAGCATATCAGGGCAAGAGTCCTGCTTGAACCCTCTGCAGAGAAAGTTAGAAGCAGCCTACTTTTAACTGTTTAACCAATTGTCAAGGCTGTTGGACTAAAGGTTAGGGGGCAGGGGGGAGGGAATAGGAGGATATGCTTCCCTGCCTCCACAGGACTGCTCAACCTCTTCATCTTCAGTTCAAGACAGTGCTAGGTACGAGACCTCCCAAATACTGAGAAGTCCCTCTCCTGGGATTAAGTGATGGAAACTGAGTTCCAGGGAAAAGTTAGTTTCATCAGTTAGATAGGCAAACACTTGAGTACAAGCCTGATCAAACTGCAGGGAAAGGTCTCCTCTCAGAGAAACAGGGTACATCAGAATGGTTAAGGCCTTTCTAATCCCATACATTATGTAGACTCCCAAACAATCAGCTAATGCAGTAATTATTAGCAGGAAAATATTTGCATTAAAACTCATGAGAGAGAAGACTGTATCCAGTATTTGCCAGTTCATTAAGTACGTGGCAGGGAAGTTTTCCTCTAGACACACTAACTCATCTCCTGTGCCACAAGTCAGGTCCCCAAAAAAATCCCTGCATCTGTGTGCAACTGTGCTTTAAAAAGGTGTTTGCTTTCAACTGCTATTCAGGAGATGAAGACTTAGGAACACAGTCCAGCTACAGGAAGGCAGTAGATGCCCTGGAGAAGCAGTCCAGACAGACAAGAATATGCAGTTATATTTTATAAAATAATTATCGCCTAAAGCAGCACCAAAGGTTATTCAATATTTCATTAGAGTTCTGCAGAACACAGGTCATTCACGAAAGCCTTTGAGTGTCACCGGTGCTTGAAACCAGACATAATCCTCCCAAGCAGAAGTCACAGGCTGAGGTGGCGAGGCACTCACGTTGATGTCTCCATCACAGGACAAGTTGACAGTTAGCTTCCTCCCTCGGG
>JABXFB010012007.1:0-13352 GCA_013372525.1 Fulica atra
TTAGGGTTAGGGGTAGGGTACTGGTTAGGGTTAGTGTAGGGTTAGGGTTAGGGTAGGGTTAGGGTTAGGGTTAGGGGTATGGTTAGCGGTAGGGCAGGGGTAGGGCAGGGTAGGGTTAAGGCTAGGGTTAGGGTTAGGGTTAGTTTTAGGGATAGTGATAGTGTTAGGGATAGGGTTAGGGTTAGGGTTAGGTATAGGGTTAGGGTTAGGTTTAGGGTTTTGGTAGGGTTAGGGTTAGGGTTAGATTTTGGAATAAGTTTAGGGTTAGATTTAGGGTTAGGATTACGTTTGTGTTAGCTTTATGCTTAGGGTTAGGGTTGGGTTTAGGATTAGGTTTAGGTTTAGTGTTAAGTTTCGGGTTAGTGTTAGGGTTAGGGTTATATTTAGGGTTAGGGTTAATTTAGGGTTACGGTTAGGGTTGCGTTAGGACTAGCGTTATGTTTAGTGTTAGTGTTGTGGTTAGGGTTAGGGTTGGCATAAGGTTCGGGTAAGTTTTGTGGTTAGGGTTGGGGTTAGGTTTAGTATTGAATTTAGATTTATCTTTAGGGTTGTGTTACGTTTAGGGTTATGATTAGGGGTACATTTACAGTTTGGGTCAGTGTTGTGGTTATTCTTAGAGTTTTGGTTGGGGTGAGGTTTGCGTTAGGAGTAGGGTTAGGGTTAGTGTTAGGCTTAGGGTTGCGTTTGGATCAGCTTTAGGGTTAATGTTAGTGTTAGGGTTAGTGTTACGTTTACTGTTAAGGTTAGTTTTAGGTTTAGCATTTGTTTTGGCTAGGGTTTGGGTTAGGGTTAGGGTTAGCGTTAGGGTTAGGGTTGCATTTGGATTAGCTTTAGGCTTAGGGTTAGGCTCGGGTTAGGGTTAGGGTTGCCTTTGGATTAGATTTAAGCTTAAAGTTAGGGTTAGGCTTAGGGTTAGTGTTCTGTTTATGTTGAGGATTTGTTTAGTTTAGGGTTAGGGTTAGGTTTTCCTTAGGATTACATTTAGGCTTAGCGGTAGGGTTGGGTTTAGTGTTAGGTTTAGGATTAGGGTTAGGGTTATGGTTGGCTTTGGATTAGCTTTTTGGGTTAATGTTAGTGTTAGGGTTAGTGTTACATTTAGTGTTAAGGTTAATTTTAGGTTTAACATTTGTTTTGGCTAGGGTTAGGGTTAGGGTTAAGTTTAGCGTTAGGGTTGGTGTTGCATTTGGATTAGCTTTAGGCTTAGGGTTAGGCTTGGGTTAGTGTTAGGGTTATGTAAGGGTTAGTTTCTGGGTTAGGCTTGCTTTTAGATTAGATTTAGGCTTAGAGTTGTGGTTAGGGTTAGGTTTATGTTTAGGGTTATGGTTGTGTCAGGGTCATGTTTAGGGTTGGGGTTGCGTTTGGATTAGATTTAAGCTTAGGGTCAGTGTTAGGTTTAGCGTTATGTTTAGAAATAGGTTAGGGTTAGGGATAGGGTGTAGGGTTATGGTTGCGTTTGGATTAGCTTTAGTGTTAGGCTTAGGCTTATATTTAGGGTCAGAGTTATGTTAGGGTTAGGTTTAGGGTTAGGGTTAGGTTTAGGTTTGCGTTTGGTTTAGCTTTATGCTTAGGTTTAGGGTTAGGGTTACGGTTGCATTTGGATTAGTTTTATGTTTAGTCTTAGGGTTAGGGATAGGATTGGATTAATGTTAGGTTTGGGGTTAGGTTTAGGGCTAGGGTTAGTGTTTGGGTTAGAGTTAGGGTTGTGTTACAATTAGGGTTGTGGTTAAGGGTAAATTTACATTTGGTGTTAGCGTTAGGGTTAGTCTTAGAGTTTTGGTTCATGTTGCGTTTGCGTTAGGAGCATGTTTAGGCTTAGAATTAGGGTTAGGTTTAGCTGTAGGGTAGGTTTATGTTAGCATTTGGATTAGCTTTAGGGTTAGCGTGAGGTTTAGTTTTAGGGTTAGTTTTAGGGTTAGAGTTATATTTGGCTTAGAGTTAGGGTTAGAGTTGGGTTTAGGGTTAGGTTTATGTTAGGATTAAGTTTAGGTTTAGGGTTGCATTTAAATTAGATTTAGGGTTAAGTTTAGAGTTAGGGATAATGTAAGGGTTAGGTATAGGGTAAGGATTATGATTTAGGTTTAGCGTTAGAGTTAGGGTTTGGGATAAGTTTATGGCTTAGGTTTTCATATAGTTTTAGGTGTTATTTTTAGGGTTATCGTTAGCTTAGGGTTAAGCTTATTTTTAGGTGTAGGTTAGGGTTTATTACAAGTATATGTCTCAGGCTTGCATATAGTATTAGATGTTACAGTTAGGGTTAGGGATTAAGTTACAGCTAAGTAGATATGGGTTAGTATTATGCTTACTCTTAGGCTGGATCTGAGGGCTTTCGTTTGCCAGGGAACCTTGGAGCAATCTCCATAGTTGCAGTTCGCAGCCCAAGAAGAGCTTCCTGGCCAACATATAGAATATCCAGCAATAGATCCCAAAACAAAAAAGCCAGGAACGAAAGACATAGCTGGCCTGAAAGCTCCCCAGGCGGCCCAAAATCAGCCCCCAGCATTGTGGCTCTGAGGCCTTTCGTTTGCCAGGGAACCTTGGAACCTTGGAGCTATCACCATAGTGGAGTTGGCAGCCCGAGAAGCGCACCCCGGCCAACATACAGAACGTCCAGCAATAGCTACCAAAACAAAAAACCCAGGACCGAAAGACATAGCTGGCCTGAAAGCTCCCAAGACGGCCCACAAGCAGCCCCTAGCATTGTGGCTCTGAGCCTTTCGTTTGCCAGGGAACCTTGGATCCATCGAGCTATGTCCATAGTTGCAGTTCGCGGCCCGAGAAGCGCTCCCCGGCCAACATGCTGAACGTCCAGCAATAGATCCCAAACCATAAAAGTCAGGACACAAAGCCACAGCTGGCCTTACAGCTCCCCAGGCAGCCAACAAGCAGCCCCTAGCATTCTGGCTCTGAGCCTTTCGTTTGCCAGGAAACCTTGGAACATTGGAGCTATCTCCAGAGTTGCAGTTGGCGGCCCGAGAAGCACTCCCGGCCAACATGCTGAACGTCCAGCAATATCTCCCAAACCAAAGGAGCCAGGCACCAAAGACATAGCTGGCCTGAAAGATCCCAAGGCGGCCCACAAGCAGCCCCTAACATTGTGGCTTTGAGGCCTTTCGTTTGCCAGGGAACCTGGGATCCATCGAGCTAAGTCCATAATTGCAGTTCGCGGCCCGAGAATCGCTCCCCGGCTAACATGCCGAACGTCCAGCAATAGCTCCCAAACCAAAGGAGCCAAAACTGAAAGACGTAGCTGGCCTGAAAGCTCCCCAGGCGGCCCACAAGCAGACCCTAACATTGTGGCTTTGAGGCCTTTCGTTTGCCAGGGAGCCTTGGATACATCGAGCTGTCTCCATAATTGCAGTTCGCGGCCCGAGAATCGCTCCCCGGCTAACATGCCGAACGTCCAGCAATAGCTCCCAAACCAAAAAAGCTAGGACCCAACCACATAGCTGGCCTGAAAGCTCCCCAGGCGGCCCACAAGCAGCCAGTAGCATTGTGGCTCTGAGGCCTTTCGTTTGCCAGGGAACGTTGGAACCATGGAGCTATCTCCATAGTTGCAGTTGGTGCCCGGAGAAGCACTCCCCGGCCAACATGCCGAACGTCCAGCAATACCTCCCAAACCAAAGGAGCCAGGACCGAGAGACATAGCTGGCCTGAAAGCACCACAGGCGGCCCACAAGCAGCCCCTAGCGTTGTGGCTCTGAGGCCTTTGGTTTGCCAGGGAACCTTGGAACCTTGGAGCTATCTCCATAATTGCAGTTGACTCCCGAGAAGCGCTCCCCGGCCAACATGCCGAACGTCCAGCAATAGCTCCCAAACCAAAGGAGCCAGGACTGAAAAACATAGCTGGCCTGAAATCACCCCAGGTGGCCCACAATCAGCCCCTAGCATTGTGGCTCTGAAGCCTTTTGTTTGCCAGGGAACCTTGGAGATATCTCCATAGTTGCAGTTCTCGGCCCGAGAAGCGCTCCCCTGCCTACATACCGAACGTCCAGCAATAGCTCCCAAACCAAAGGAGCAAGGACCGAAAGACATAGCTGGCCTGAAAGCTCCGCAGGCGGCACACAAGCAGCCCCTAGCATTGTGGCTCTCAGGCCTTTCGTTTGCCAGAGAACCTTGGAACCATGGAGCTATCTCCATAGTTGCAGTTCTCGGCCCGAGAAGCGCTCCCCGGCCAACATGCCGAACGTCCAGCAATAGCTCCCAAACCAAAGGAGCCAGGACCAAAAGACATAGCTGGCCTGAAAGCTCCCCAGGCGGCCCACAAGCAGCCACTAGCCTTGTGGCTCTGAGGCCTTTTGTTTGCCAGGGAACCTGGGAAACTTGGAGCTATCTCCATAGTTGCAGTTCGCGGCCCGAGAAGCGCTTCCCGGCCAACATGCCGAACGTCCATCAATAGCTCCCAAACCAAAAAAGCTAGGACCCAAACACATAGCAGGCCTGAAAGCTCCCCAGGCGCCGCACAAGCAGCCCCTAGCATTGTGGCTCTGAGGCCATTCATTTGCCAGGGAACCTTGGAGATATCTCCATAGTTGCAGTTCTCGGCCCGAGAAGCGCTCCCCGGCCTACATACCGAACGTCCCGCAATAGCACCCAGACCAAAGGAGCCAAGACCGAAAGACATAGCTGGCCTGAAAGCTCCCCAGGCGGCCCACAAGCAGCCCCTAGCATTGTGGCTCTGAGGCCTTTAGTTTGCCAGGGACCCTTGGAACCTTTGATCTATCTCCAAAGTTACAGTTGGCGGCCCTAGAATCGCTCCCCGGCCAACATGCAGAACGTCAAGCAATAGCTCCCATTCCAAAGGAGCCAGGACCAAAAGACATAGCTGGCCTGAAAGCTCCCCAGGCGTCCCACAAGCAGCCCCTAAAATTCTGGCTCTGAGGCCTTTAGTTTGCCAGGGAACCTGGGAACATTGGAGCTATCACCATAGTTGCAGTTGGCGGCCCGAGAAGCGCTCCCCGACCAACATGCCGAACGTCCAGCAATAGCTCCCAGAACGACGGAGCAAGGACCAAAAGACATAACTGGCCTGAAAGCTCCACAGGCGGCCCACAAGCTGCCCCTAACACTTTGGCTCTGAGGCCTTTCTTTTGCCAGGGAACCTTGGAACCATGGAGCTATCTCCATAGTTGCAGTTCGCGGCCAGAGAAGCGCTTCCCGGCCAACATGTCGAACGTCCAGCAATAGCTTCCAAACTAAAAAATCCAGGACCAAAAGACATAGCAGGCCTGAAAGCTCCACAGGCAACCTACAAGCAGCCCCTAGTATTGTGGCTCTGAGGCCTTTCGTTTGCCAGGGAGCCTGGGAACCTTGGAGCTATCTCCATAGTTGCAGTTCGCGGCCGGAGAAGCGCTTCCAGGCCAACAAGCCGAACCTCCAGCAATAGATCCCAAAACAAAGGAGCAATGACCGAAAGACATAGCTGGCCTGAAAGCTCCCCAGGCGGCACACAAGCATCCCCTAGCATTGTGGCTCTCAGGCCTTTCGTTTGCCAGAGAACCTTGGAACCTTGAAGCTATCTCCATAGTTGCAGTTCTCGGCCCGAGAAACGCTTCCAGGCCAACATGCCGAAAGTCCAGCAATAGCTCACAAACCAAAGGAGCATGGACAGAAAGACATAGCTGGCCTGAAAGCTCCGCAGGCGGCCCACAAGCAGCCACTAGCATTGTGGCTCTGAGGCCTTTCTTTTGGCAGGGAATCTTGGAAACTTGGAGCTATCTCCATAGTTGCAGTTGGCTGCCAGAGAAGCGCTCCCGGCCAACATGCCGAACGTCCAGCAATAGCTCCCACAACAAAGGAGACAGGACCAAAAGACATAACTGGCCTGAATGCTCCCCAGGCGGCCCACAAGCAGCCCCTAGCACTTTGGCTCTAAGGCCTTTCGTTTGCCAGGGAACCTGGGAAACTTGGAGCTATCTCCATAGTTGCATTTCTCGACCCGAAAAGAGCTTCCCGGCCAACATGCCGAACGTCCAGCAATAGCTCCCAAACCAAAGTAGCCACGACCGAAAGCCATAGCTGGACTGAAATCTCCCCAGGCGGCCCACAAACAGCCCCTAGCATCGTGGCTCTGAGGCATTTCGTTTGCCAGGGAACCTTGGAACCATGGAGCTATCTCCATAGTTGCAGTTCGTGGCCCGAGAAGCGATCCCCGGCCAACATGCCGAACGTCCAGCAATAGCTCCCAAACCAAAGAAGCAATGACCGAAAGACATAGCTGGCCTGAAAGCTCCCCAGGCGGCCCACAAGCAGCCCCTAGCATTGTGGCTCTGAGGCCTTTCATTTCCGAGGGAACATGGGAACCTTGGAGCTGTCTCCATAGTTGCAGTTCGCGGCCCGTGAAGAGCTCACCGGCCATCATGCCGAACGTCCAGCAATAGCTCCCAAAACAAAAAAGCCAGGACTGAAAGACATAGCTGGCCTGAAAGTTCCACAGGTGGCCCAGAAGCAGCCCCTAGCATTGTGGCTCTGAGGCCTTTCGTTTGCCAGGGTACCTTGGAACCTTGGAGCAATCTCCATAGTTGCATTTCGCGGCCCGAGAAGCGCTTCCAGGCCAACATGTCGAACGTCCAGCAATAGATCACAAACCAAAGGAGCCACGACTGAAAGACATCGCTGGCCTGAAAGCTCCCCAGGCGGCCCACAAGCAGCCCCTAGCATTGTGGCTCTGAGGCCTTTTGTTTGCCAGGGAACCTTGGAAATACGGAGCTATCTCCATAATTGCAGTTCGCGGCCCAAGAACCTCTCCCAGGCAAACATGCCGAACATCCAGCAATAGCTCCAAAACCAAAGGAGCCAGGACCGAAAGGCATAGCTGGCCTGAAAGCTCCCCAGGCGGCCCACAAGCAGCCCCTAGCGTTGTTGCTCTGAGGCCTTTCGTTTGCCAGGGAACCTTGGAGCTATCTCCATAGTTGCAGTTCTCGGCCGGAGAAGAGCTCCCCTGCCTACATACCGAACGTCCAGCAATAGCTCCCAAACCAAAGGAGCCAGGACCAAAAGACATAGCTGGCCTGAAAGATCACCACGCGGACCACAAGCAGTCCCTAGCATTGTGGCTCTGATGCCTTTCTTTTGCCAGAGACCCTTGGAACCTTGGAGCTATCTCCATAGTTGCAGTTCGCGGCCCGTGAAGCGCTCCCCGGCCAACATGCCGAACGACCAGCAATAGCTCCCATACCAAATGAGCCAGGACCAAAAGACATAACTGGCCTGAAAGCTCCTCAGGCAGCACACAAGCAGCCCCTAGCACTTTGGCTCTGAGGCCTTTCGTTTGCCATGGAAACTTGGAGCTATTTCCATAGTTGCAGTTCTCGGCCGGAGAAGCGCTCCCCGGCCTACATACCGAACGTCGAGTAACAGCTCCCAAACCAAAGGAGCTAGGACCAAAAGATATAGCTGGCCTGAAAGATCACCACGCGGCACACAAGCAGCCCCTAGCATTGTGGCTCTGAGGCCTTTTCTTTGCCAGGGAACGTAGGAACCTTGGAGCTATCTCCATAGGTGCAGTTGGCGGCCCTAGAAGTGCTCCCCGGCCGACATGACAAACGTCCAGCAATAGCTCCCAAACCAAAAAAGCCAGGACCGAAAGACATAGCTGGCCTGAAAGCTCCGCAGGCGGCGTACAAGCAGCCCCTAGCATTGTGGCTCTGAGGTCTTTCGTTTGCCAGAGAACCATGGAAACATGGAGCAATCTCCTTTGTTGAAGTTGGCGGCCGGAGAAGCGCTCCCGGCACCATGCCGAACGTCCAGCAATAGCTCCCAAACCAAAGGAGCCAGGACCGAGAGACATAGCTGGCCTGAAAACTCCCAAGGCGGCCCACAAGCAGCCACTAGCACTTTGGCTCTGAGGCCTCTAATTTATCAGGGAACCTTGGAACCTTGGAGCTATCTCCAGAGTTGCAGTTCGCGGCCCGAGAAGCGCTCCCCAGCCAACATGCCGAATCTCCAGCAATAGCTCCCAAACTAAAAAAGCCAGGACCAAAATACATAGCAGGCCTGAAAGCTCCCCAGGCGGCCCATAAGCAGACCCTAGCATTGTGGCTCTGAGGCCTTTCGTTTGCCACGGAACCTTGGATCTTTGAAGCTATCTCGATAGTTGCAGTTCGCGGCCCTAGAATCGCTCCCCGGCCAAAATGCAGAACGTCCAGCAATAGCTCCCAAACCAACGGAGCCAGGACCAAAAGACATAACTGGCCTGAAATCTCCCCAGGCGGCCCACAATCAGCCCATAGCACTTTGGCTCTAAGTCCTTTCGTTTGCCAGGGAACCTGGGTACCTTGGAGCTATCTCCATAGTTGCAGTTCTCGGCCCGAGAAGCGCTCCCCGGCCAACATGACGAACGTCCAGCAATAGCTCCCAAAAACAAAGGAGCCAGGACCGAGAGACATAGCTAGCCTGAAAGCTCCAAAGGAGGCCCACAAGCAGCCCCTAACATTGAAGCTCTGAGGCCTTCAATTTTCCAGGGAACCTTGGAACCTTGCAGCTATCTCCATAGTTGCAGTTCTCGGCCCGAGAAGCGCTATCCTTCCAACAAGCCGAACGTCCAGCAATAGCTCCCAAACCAAAAAAGCTAGGACCCAAAGACATAGCTGGCCTGAAAGCTCCCAACACGGCCCACAAACAGCCACTAGCATTGTGGCTCTGAGGCCTTTTGTTTGCCAGGGAACATGGGAACCTTGGAGCCATCTCCATAGTTGCAGTTCGCGGCCCGAGAAGCACTCCCCAGCCAACATGCCAAACGTCCAGCAATAGCTCCCAAACCAAAGGAGCCAGGACCGAGAGACATAGCTGGCCTGAAAGATCCCCAGGCTGCCCACAAGCAGCCCCTAGCACTTTGGCTCTGAGGCCTTTCGTTTGCCAGGGAACCTTGGAACCTTGGAGCTATCTCCATAGTTGCAGTTCGCGGCCCGAGAAGCGCTTCCAGGCCAACATGTCGAACGTCCAGCAATAGATCACAAACCAAAGGAGCCACGACTGAAAGACATAGCTGGCCTGAAAGCTCCCCAGGCGGCCCATAAGCAGCCCCTAGCATTGTGGCTCTGAGGACTTTCGTTTGCCAGGGAACCTTGGAACAACGGAGCTATCTCCATAGGTGCAGTTCGCGGCACAATAAGCGCTCCCCAGCCAACATGCCGAACGTCCAGCAATAGCTCCCAAACCAAAGGAGCCACGACCGAAAGACATAGCTGGCCTGAAATCTCCCCAGGCGGCCCACAAGCAGCCCCTAGCATTGTAGCTCTGAGGCCTTTCGTTTGCCAGGGAACCTTGGAACCTTGGTGCCATCTCCATAGTTGCAGTTCGCGGCCCGAGAAGCGCTCCCCAGCCAACATGCCGAACGTCCAGCAATAGCTCCCAAACCAGAAGAGCCAGGACCGAGAGACATAGCTGGCCTGAAAACTCCCAAGGCGGCCCACAAGCAGCCACTAGCACATTGGCTCTGAGGCCTTTAATTTGCCAGGGAACCTTGGAAACTTGGAGCTATCTCCATAGTTGCAGTTCGCGGCCCGAGAAGCGCTTCCATGCCAACATGCCGAATCTCCAGCAATAGCTCCCAAACTAAAAAAGCCAGGACGAAAATACACAGCTGGCCTGAAAGCTCCCCAGGCGGCCCATAAGCAGCCCCTAGCATTGTGGCTCTGAGGCCTTTCGTTTGCCACGGAACCTTGGATCCTTGAAGCTATCTCGATAGTTGCAGTTCGCGGCCCTAGAATCGCTCCCCGGCCAAAATGCAGAACGTCCAGCAATACATCCCAAACCAAAGGAGCCAGGACCAAAAGACATAACTGGCCTGAAATCTCCCCAGGCGGCCCACAATCAGCCAATAGCACTTTGGCTCTAAGTCCTTTCGTTTGCCAGGGAACCTGGGTACCTTGGAGCTATCTCCATAGTTGCAGTTCTCGGCCCGAGAAGCGCTTCCCGGCCAACATGACGAACGTCCAGCAATAGCTCCCAAACCAAAGGAGCCAGGACCGAAAGACATAGCTAGCCTGAAAGCTCCAAAGGAGGCCCACAAGCAGCCCCTAACATTGTAGCTCAGAGGCCTTTCATTTTCCAGGGAACCTTGGAACCTTGCAGCTATCTCCATAGTTGCAGTTCTCGGCCCGAGAAGCGCTATCCTTCCATAAGCCGAACGTCCAGCAATAGCTCCCAAACCAAAGGAGCCAAGACCGAGAGACATAGCTGGCCTGAAAGCTCCCCAGGCGGCCCACAAGCAGACCCTAGCATTGTGGCTCTGAGGCCTCTCTTTTGCGAGGGAACCTGGGAACCGTGGAGCTATCTCCATAGTTGCAGTTCTCGGCCCGAGAAGCGCTCTCCTTCCAACAAGCGGAACGTCCAGCAATAGCTCCCAAACCAAAGGAGCCAGGACCGAAAGACATAGCTAGCCTGAAAGCTCCCCAGGTGGCCCACAAGCAGCCCCTAGCATTGTGGCTCTGAGGCCTTTCGTTTGCCAGGGAACCTTGGAACCTTGGAGCTTTCTCCATAGTTTCAGTTCGCGGCCCTAGAAGCGCTCGCAGGCCAACATGCCGAACGACCAGCAATAGCTCCCATACCAAAGGAGCCAGGACCGAAAGACATAACTGGCCTGAAAGCTCCAAAGGCGGCCCACAAGCGGCCCCTAGCACTTTGGCTCTGAGGCCATTCGTTTGAGAGGGAACCTTGGAGCTCTTTCCATAGTTGCAGTTCTCGGCGGGAGAAGCGCTCCCCCGCCTACATACCGAACGTCCAGCAATAGCTCCCAAACCAAAGGAGCCAGGACCAAAAGACATAGCTGGCCTGAAAGCTCCCCAGGCGGCCCACAAGCAGCCACTAGCATTGTGGCTCTGAGGCCTTTCGTTTGCCAGAGAACCTTGGAACCATGAAGTTATCTCCAAAGATGCAGTTCGCAGCCCGAGAAGCGCTTCCCGGCCAACATGCCGAACGACCAGCAATAGCTCCCAAACCAAAATAGCTAGGACCCAAAGACATACCTGGCCTGAAAGCTCCCAACGCGGCCCACAAGCAGCCCCTAGCATTGTGGCTCTGAGGCCTTTCGTTTGCCAGGGAACCTTGGAACCCTGGAGGTTTCACCATCGTTGCAGTTCTCGGCCGGAGAAGCCCTCTCCTTCTAACAAGCTGAACGTCCAGCAATAGCTCCCAAACCAAAGGAGCCAGGACCGAAAGACATAGCTGGCCTGAAAGATCCCCAGACGGCCCACAAGCAGCCGCTAGCATTGTGGCTCTGAGGTCTTTCGTTTGCCAGAGAACCTTGCAACCATGCAGTTATCTCCAAAGTTGCAGTTTGCGACCCGAGAAGCGCTCCCCGGCCAACATGCCGATTGTCCAGCAATAGCTCCCAAACCAAAGGAGCCAGGACCAAGAGACATAGCTGGCCTTAAAGCTCCCCAGGCGGCCCACAAGCAGCCCCTAGCATTGTGGCTCTGAGGCCTTTCATTTGCCAGAGAACCTTAGAACCATGGAGCTATCTCCATAGTTGCAGTTCGCGACACACTAAGCGCTCCACATTCAACATGACGAAAGTCCAGCAATACCTCACAAAACAAAGGAGCCAGGACCAAAAAACATAGCTGGCCTGAAAGCTCCCTAGGCGGCCCTCAAGCAGCCCCTAGCATTGTGGCTCTGAGGCCTTTCAATTGCAAGGGAACCTGGGAAACTTGGAGCCATCTAAATAGTTGCAGTTCGCGGCCCGAGAAGCACTCCCCAGCCAACATGCCAAACGTCCAGCAATAGCTCCCAAACCAAAGGAGCCAGGACCGAGAGACATAGCTGGCCTGAAAGCTCCCCAGGCTGCCCACAAGCAGCCCCTAGCACTTTGGCTCTGAGGACTTTCGTTTGCCAGGGAACCTTGGAACCTTGGAGCTATCTCCATAGTTGCAGTTCGCAGCCCGAGAAGCGCTTCCATGCCAACATGTCGAACGTCCAGCAATAGATCACAAACCAAAGGAGCTAAGACCTAAAGACATAGCTGGCCTGAAAGCTCCCCAGGCGGCCCACAAGCAGTCCCTAGCATTGTGGCTCTGAGGCCTTTTGTTTGCCAGGGAACCTTGGAACCACGGAGCTATCTCCATAGTTGCAGTTGGCGGCACAATAAGCGCTCACCTGCCAACATGTCGAACGTCCAGCAATACCTCCCAAACCAATGGAGCCAGGACCAAAAGACATAGCTGGCCTGAAAGCTCCCCAGGCGGACCACAAGCAGCCCCTAGCATTGTGGCTCTGAGGCCTTTCGTTTGCCAGGGAACATGGGAACCTTGGAGCCATCTCCATAGTTGCAGTTCGCGGCCAGAGAAGCACTCCCCAGCCAACATGCCAAACGTCCAGCAATAGCTCCCAAACCAAAGGAGCCAGGACCAAAAGACATAGCTGGCCTGAAAGATCCCCAGGCTGCCCACAAGAAGCCCCTAGCACTTTGGCTCTGAGGACATTCGTTTGCCAGGGAACCTTGGAACCTTGGAGCTATCTCCATAGTTGCAGTTCGCAGCCCGAGAAGCGCTTCCCGGCCAACATGCCGAACGTTTAGCAATAGCTCCCAAACTAAAAAAGCCAGGACCAAAATACTTAGCAGGCCTGAAAGCTCCAAAGGCGGCCCGCAAGCAGCCCCTAGCATTGTGGCTCTGAGGCCTTTCGTTTGCCAGGGAACATTCGAACCTTGGAGCTATCTCCATAGCTGCAGTTCTCGGCCCGAGAAGCGCTTCCCGGCCAACATGCCGAACGTCCAGTAATAGCTCCCAAACCAAAGGAGCAAAGACAGAGAGACATAGGTAGCCTGAAAGCTCCCCAGGCGGCCCATAAGCAGCCCCTAGCATTGTGGCTCTGAGGCCTTTCTTTTGCCAGGGAACATGGGAACCTTAGAGCTATCTCCATAGTTGCAGTTCGCGGCCCTAGAAGCGCTCTCAGGCCATCATGCCGAAAGTCCAGCAATAGTTCCCAAACCAAAGGAGCCACGACTGAAAGACATAGCTGGCCTGAAATCTCCACAGGCGGCCCACAAGCAGCCCCTAGCATTGTGTCTCTGAGGCCTTTTGTTTGCCAGGGAACCTTGGAACCACGGAGCTATCTCCATAGTTGCAGATTGCGGCACAATAAGCGCTCCCCAGCCAAAATGCCGAATCTCCAGCAATAGCTCCCAAACAAAAAAGCCAGGACCAAAAGACATAGTAGGCCTGAAAGCTCCCCAGGCGGCCCATAAGCATCCCCTAGCATTTTGGCTCTGAGGCCTTTCGTTTGCCAGAGAACCTTGGAACCATGGAGCTATCTCCATAGTTGCAGTTCGCGGCCCTAGAAGCGCTTCCCGGCCAACATGCCGAACGTCCAGCAATAGCTCCCAAACTAAAAAAGCCAGGACCGAAAGACATAGC
>JABXFB010012008.1:0-13341 GCA_013372525.1 Fulica atra
GAAAAAGAAGCCACCTTGGCAGGTGGATTCAGGGGTGAGGAGGCAGTTTGTCCTCAAGAAGAGTCGTGAGGGTTCCACTGGGATGGCTCTGTTGGTCTTGAGGTAGCTGGCAGCGCAGGCAGAGAAAACAGGACAAATAAACTTTCAGAATCTGAGAAAGGCCAGGGAGCAGAGGCTATAGTGAGTGGAAAAGGACTATCATTCCTTGGGCAGCACTGATGAGGAGGAAAGCAGGTCCCTCTTGTGCAGGGGAGATTTATGCTCAGCTTCCTCAGCAACCCAGCCACTGTGTTTCACTCTCAGCACAGTAATACACACCAGAGTCATTGAGAAAGGCACCATCTATCGAGATGGTCATGCTGTTTCCTTTGATCATACTGGGCTTGAAACGGCTTCGGAAATCCTCCTCAACATCTGGATTACTGCCTTTTACTGCATAAACCACGAGGATCAGCCTGGAGTCCTTCCCCAAAGACTGCTTGTACCAGTACATATAGTTGTAGTCTGGATTCTTCTCAGAACAGGTTAGAGTCACAGACTGGCCTTGTCGTATCACCGTGTCTGGGGACTGTTTCAGAGCCAGCGCTGGAAGGGAAAAGAAGGAGCGTTGAGGAGGACAAGAAGGAGAAAATGGAAAAGCATGAGCTAGGCACCCCGGGGGTGTAGAGAAGATGTTGAAAACAGGACATGCTAGGGAGCAGCAGAAGGGATGGGACAGTTCTTCAATTCATCAGGTGAGTTTCCAATCTCTCTCTGATAGGCCATAAACATTCTTGGGCAGTTTGTGTCTAAGCTCCGTTTAGATGCTGAGTCGTGCCAGCAGCTGAGTCCACAGCTGGCACAGCAGCAGGGCCAGCGATGTAGGTGCTCAGGGGTGAGTTGATTTCACTTACCCATGGAGGCCAGCACGGCCACAAAGAAGCAGTGGGGAGCCATGGGGGGAAAGGCCCTGTTCTTCTAGGGATCTGCCTTTTGTAGCCACCCAGAGCTATATGAAGAAGCCACACTGAGGGTGAGACATGTGTGGGGCTGGGCAGGACACAAGCTGTGAGTGAGGATTGGCTGGCTGGGAACACAGGGGAGTGACACTTGATCACAGGAAACTATAAACCCTGCAGAGATGGGGGAGGGTAGAAGGGGGTTTCATACATGGAACTGTGGTGAGGTGTCATGGGAGTCTGAGCGTGTGCAAGGGAGAATAATGCTGAGCTGCCCTTTTTCCTTCTGAAGTGCTTGAAAACTGGAGGAATGAGATATGAAGGACACCAATAAGTCCCTTGCATTTTCCCAAACATGCTGTATCTCCTCAATCCATGTGGAAGATTTTGGGGAGCAGAGATCCCCTCTGCAGCTTGTGGGGACGATGCCATGTCCGGTGTTATAGCAAGCCCCTGTCAGGACCTGTACCCCATGGAGATACAGTGTGGCCTATTGCAGGGGAGGTTTCCTAGCGGAAATTGTGACATGGTGGGGGACCGGGCTGGACCCGTTTCTGCCTGAGAAATTGCAGCCCCTAGAAGTGACCCACACTGGGGCAGTTGGTGAAGAGCTGAAGCCCTATGAGAAATTATTGTGATTCTGTGTGATTCTCTGCTCATCTTGGAGAGAACTTGTACTCTCCCCACAGAGCAAATGGAAGGCTTCTCAGAAGGAGATACTCATCCTAAATGGGGTGAATTAATCATAGGCTAGCTGAGGAATGCAATGAGGTCAGCTGTGAACAGCATTGGGAGGCTAAAAGTACCCTAGGCAACAAATGACAGAGATCTTCACCATGCCAAACTCTGATGCTAGCACCTCATATGAACTTTTGTACCCTGTGCCTTAAGCTCTTCTTTGCAATAGAGCGGAAGTGGAAATGGGCTAGCATCCTCAGTGACACTTCCTCCTCATAATGCTGGGAAAGAGAAGGCTAGTTGGGTTTCACCTAACTTGGTGTTTCTGACGAATAAATGTCACTGTAAGGAAAACTGTATGCAGGTGATAAACAGGAGACATTGGATCAACAGATGGAGACTGTGGTGTTGCAGTTCATTTGCATGCCAGACATCAGCTCCTTGTTCCCACAGCATGAGCTGAAACACCTCCAACCAGGCCTATGCTTTACTCTCCATGAAGGATTTCTCAGCTTCTGTACCTAGTCAACTGTGGAAATGTACCTGAGCATCAGGGGATTTCCACTCTCTTTTGCTGCTCAGTGGCTCTGGATATAAAGAAGGGTAAGAAAGGCAGGGCAGCCTTCTTGTCTTGTGGCAGGGGATTTGGTGGGTGAGCCAGATCACATGCTAGGCAATAGCTGAGGTCCCAACAATCGCTTCTGAAACTTCTTTGGGACTTTTTCATCCTGGTCACCACAGCCATCATATGGCTCACTTGGGATGTCTTCTACTGTGTGTAGGGAAGACTCACAGTTTAGCTCCTGTTGCTTCTCTCACCCCTTTCAGTCAGAGATCCCTCTGCCTGCCAGTACAGGGTAGGTGGGAAGATAGGCCGTGCCTTCAGCTCCAGTTAATTCTTGGATGGTTTTGATCTTGATAACCTCATGTCCTAGATAGCTGGGGTTGTGGTTCATAAGCCTGTGACTCACACAAGGTTCCTAACAAATTCATATGTAAACATTTGACATAATCCCTCCTCACCCCCTCCAAGTTTCTCTGTTCTCTATGTTCACCATCTATAGCCTTGGTTTTCCATTTTTATTCTCCACAAACCCAGAGCCCCATGTCTCCATACTGAAGGGAGTGGAGAGTTATACATGGAGGAGGCAGAGGCCTGAGTTTGTCTTTTGAGGCTAAGAAATAGGAACTCACATAAGTGGGATGCATCCCTGTCTGAGCCATGGCTGGTTTAGTCAAGCACATGAAGAATCCTCAGAAATGTTGCACCCACTCCTCTTTTCCACTGACCCTGGGAGAACTGGCTTCCAGTACCCCCCAAGCTTATTTACTCCATGCTGTAGTGAAGTGATTATTTTAATTCTTTGAAGATTTTGTGGATCTGGGAGTGGGGAGGACTGCCTCAAAGCTGGCTTTCTCAATTTACTGCTGGGAAGCCAGGTGTGTCTGCAGATTAGAGCAAGGGCTAGTGGCCCAATCTTGTTTTCCTTGGAGGGCATTTGGTTTTGGGAATTAGAGCAGAGCATGTCTGTATGTTGGGTTCTTGAGGAGGAGGAGGCTTATAGTCTAATGATGAAAAGCCTCACACAGTCACTTTTGGGGAAAGGTTTGGGGAGTGGGTTCGGTAAACTGGATTTTAATAGATAACCAGGGACACTTATGCGGGGTGGGGGTTCCTAGGAGCTTTTGGAGTAATCTCAGTAAGGTGCCGGCTTCCTGCTCGGATGAAAGCCTCTTCATACACACTTGGGAGGAGCTGAGTGCAGATGGGAGATGTGAGGAGAGTCATGACAGGGGCAGTGACAGAGTCCTGTTCTTTCAGCAGCCACTAGTGCTACCTCGTGGTTAAAATCTTTACTGCATCAGTCCAACCGTTCATAAAACACCAACCACATTAAATGAGAAGGCAGTGTTGTGTGTTTGTGTGGCAAGGTTCTGGTGGAGGAGGGGGGCTGCAGGGGTGCCTTCTGCAACAATCTGCTAGAAGCTTCCCCTACGTCAGACAGAACCAACACCAGCTGGATCCAAGATGGACCTGCTGCTGAACAAGGCCGAGCCCATCAGCAACGGTTACAGCGCCTCTATGAATCATATTTAAGAGAAAAATATCGCAAGTGGCTGCTTTTTGCCATTAGAGAACGGAATGAGAAGATGTAAGAAACTTTGCAGACACCAAGGTCAGTGAAGAAGGCAGGGAGGAGGTGCTCCAGGTGCAGAGAGAGACATTCCCCTGCAGCCTGTGAAGACCATGGTGAGGCAGGTTGTCTCCCTGCAGCCCACAGAAGATGATGGGGAGCAGAGATCCCACCTGCAGGCTGAGGAGAGACCCCGTGCTGGAGTGGGGGGAGACATACAGAAGGTGCTGTGACCCGTGTTGGAGTAAGCTCCAGGTAGGACCTACAGCCCATGGAGAGAGAGAGGCCCATGCTGGAGCAGGTTTGCTGAAGGCACTTATGACTCCCCAGGAGCAACCTGTGCCTGAAAGACTGAGATGCTCTGTGATTCTATGACTGTGCCCCATAGAATTGACCCACGCTGGGGTAGTTGGTGAAGATCTGACGCCCCATGGGAAAGGACTCACATTGGAGAAGTTTGTGGAGGAGTGTCTTCCATGGGTGGGACCCCACGCTGGAACAGGGGAAGAGTGTGAAGAATCCCCCTCCACTAAGAAGGAAAATGCCTCATGAGGAACTGACCAAAACCCCCATTCCCCATCTCCCCCTGTGCCACAATGGCGGGAAGGGGGGTAGGGAGGTGAGAAATCGTTAATAAAATGGAGTCTGCTAAGAAGGGAGGGGTGGGGGGAGCTTTTATAAGATCTGGCCCCACTTCTGGTGTCACTGGGTGTGCAGAGCAGTGTCGTAAATTAGGGAGTTTCTTTCCTTTATTCTGTGTTGAGTCTGTTGTGCCCGTGACGCTGATCTCTCCCTGTCCTTATCTCGACTCCTGAGCCTCTCAATATATATTTTCTCCCCTGTCCAGCTGAAAAGGGGAGTGACAGAGTGGCTTTGGTGGGTGTCTGGCCTCCAGTCATGGTCAAACCACCACAGGCTGTCTGCAATTCACCTCAAATCAGGTGCATCGTTCCTCCATCAGGAAAGACACATGGGGCTGAGCATTAAAAGGAACATCAGCTCCAACATCTGGATTCCTTCTGGCTCTGAGCATGAAGCAGATAACTGCCATGATACAGAAACGATAGAAGCTACATGCTTCGGTCCTGTTCTCAGCTTTCATGTGGAGAGATTTAATTCCTGGCTGTTAATCACTACTGTCCTAGCATAACAGATGCAGGATGAGAGTGATGTCCACAGCAGGGAGCTCTGTCTCAGGAGACATCTTTAGATGTTAGGAAAGCAACCTCCACACATATAAAACAAGCAAAGATTCAACACATTTTTTTATACTTAAACCAGTGATATAGTTAAAAGATTTAAGAATGGAAGGTTCACACAAAACTTGCAGCGGTTTCCTAAATCATATCACATACACACAGACACACACACAGATGCAGAAGTTAATCTATGACCAAGATTTTATTTTTTTTTGCACACTGTAGTGAATTATTCTTCTCCTTCATTGGTGTTTGTCAGCAGACAATCTTTGAACCCTTCTTCTTCCTCAGCATCTTTAAGTGGTTGATCTTTGAAATTCATGAAATCTACCCTGAGAGGCATCCCATGTCAGGGAGAGATACGGGGTCACAGCCTGCCGCAATCCTGGAGAGCTTAAAGGGTCTCACACAGGATCATTGTTTACAGGATTGATTTTGGTCAGTTTTTCTTTCCATTCAGGCCATAATTTTTGTCATTACCGTTCTGGTACCTTCTATATCAGGCTATGATCCAGGCAACAGGAGATCCAGGTATGGTTTGGGAGTGCCTGATCATCCCAAATTACTGCACTTCTAAGACAAGAACACAATGTTGGGATCACAAAGTGGTCGGGGGGAGGGCAGTAGAACAGGGAGCACTGGTTCCCCATTCTACCACATGACCTAGGTCAGTCTATCTCTCTGCAGAGTGGTGGTGTGGTCACCTCCTGCCTCTCTGCCTATAAATAGACCATGCCACATTCCAATTACAATTTCAGGAAAATGTTTATATTAGGTTAATCTCTATTCAAAATTATTGAAAAATATACATGTTGTTTCATCAAATGTGGTTAGACAATATTATATTTGTGGGGAAGTCTCAGGGATTTCATCAGGATGTATTTCAAAAAGACAAATATTTTGCTTAGTGTCAATGCAAATATCTTGGGCCTTAATAACATTACTTTCACAAGCAAATCCCTGTTGTTTCTGTATCAACCATACATCAACAGTTTGTCATTTGTTCACATTCTGTTGGGTCCATCCTCCATGGTCTAATGGGTAGAGTTACATGGTGACATAATCCCAGTGTGATGATTAGGTATCTGCTGTAAACCTGTGGTGGGTTGACCCTTGCTGCAGGCCAGATACCCACCAAAGCTACTCTATCACTTCCCTCCTCAGATAAACACGAGGGAAAATATATATTGAGAGACATATGTGTCGAGATAAGGACAGGGAGAGATCATTCCGCCATTAGTGCCACAGGCAAAAGAGACTCAAAACAGAATAAAACGCATTTAATTTATCACCCAATCGAAACACTGTAGGATAATGAGAAATACAACCAAATTTTAAAACATGCCTCTCCACCCCTTCTTTTTTCCCAGGCTCAACTTTATTCCTGAATTCTGTCCCTCCTCCCCAAAACAGCACAAGGGGACAGGGAAATGGGGGTTGTGGTGAGTTCATCACGTATTGTCTCTGCTGCGCCTTCCTCCTCAGGGGGAGGACTCCTCACACTCTGCCCCTACTCCAGCGTGTGGTCCTACCCACTGGAGACAGTACTCTATGAACTTTTCCAACATTAATTCTTCCCACAGGGCTTCAGTTCTTCACCAACTGCCCCAGCATGGCTTCTATGGGGTGCAGACCTTCAGGAACAGACTGCTCCAGCAGAATTCCCCATGAGGTCACAAGTCAACCCAGCAAACCTGCTCCCATGTGGGCCTTTCTCCATGGACTGCAGGTCCTGCCAGGAGCTTGCTACAACACAGGTCACGGCATCTTCCATAAGTCTCCAGCACGGGGTTTCTCCTCAACCTGTAGATGGGATCTCCGCTCCCCATCATCTTCCATGGGCTGCAGGGGAATGTCTCTCTCTGGCACCTGGAGCACCTCCTCCCTCCACTTCTTAACTGACCTTGGTGTCTGCAAAGTTTCTTACATCTTCTCACTCCCTTCTCTGGTGGCAAAAAGCATCCACTTGCGGTTTTTTTCTCTTAAATGTGATTCACAGAGGCACTATGACTGTTGCTGATGGGCTCGACCTTGTTCAGCAGCCTTCTCCCAGGCAGACCCATTGGTCATCTGGCATTCTATTTTAATTTCTTCTCCTGCTGTTCCTCAAAGTAGGGAAACATTGCCGTAAGCTTCATCTTTGCACCAGCTCCACTCATTTTGTGAGTATACTTTAGTTCCATACATGACCACAATGGAAAGATTTAGATTTCCCTCACCCATGAGTGTTCCCATGGTACTGATACATTTAACACAACCATGAGACCATGGCCACTCTAGGGTTCCTCCAGTAAGACTCCCTGGCAAAACTGGGGGAGCATTCAAAATAGGCACTGATGTTGTTTTGATGGTTTTAGTAATTCTGAGAGATCTTTTTTAGCATTATGTTGCATCCTTTTAGAGTTTTCCATCTGTACAATATTTCAACATTACAACATTCCTTCACAATGTCCTGCATTGTGTATGACTGACATTACAGCATTTTCTATATAGCGTGCAAGAGTTATGAATAATCATAACACAAATCCCTTCCTTATTAACATGTGGTTGGATTTCACAAGTCATGTTTATTATGTCTGTTAATGACGAGATGGGTGGCTTATATGTTTTGACACAACTGTGGCTGATTTCTTGATTGATGATTCATTTGATACAGGTAGGCTTTTGTGGGCAAGCAAGTATTACTGGAATCTTCAATAGCAGTAGGATGATGTGCTTATTTTCATCTTGGAGGAGGCTGTAAGACAAAAGGTAAAATAGACCGGCCTTGGTGAGTTTTTCTGAGCAGTTTGTCCTGTTAGAAAGACAGGAAATTCCACTGTGCACTAATTTGATGTTTTGCACCAGTGCTATCAGTAGCTGCCTAGGCAAATGAGGGATGAGGTTAGAGTCACAGGCACAGTACTGATCGATGATAGATTGCCTATCACAGGCTGTCCTATCTGTAACGTTGTTGGATATTCGCTTTTCCCAATAGGTGGAGCACCAAGTTCTGCTTTTCTGAAGACTATGTGGCTCACAGGGCTCCCAGCAGGCCCATGCTGATTATTCAGTTGATGAAGTACTTTCAAAAATCAAGTATCCCACTGGACCTTGTGTGGCCTAAGACTCTTTTTCAATAAGCCATTAGCTCCTTCTACTATCGCATCTGATTGAAGATAGGAGAGAGTATTAAATACCCATTGAATTTCTTCCCATTCTTACATATAGCTACATGACAAGTGTGAGCCATTTCATAAGATTTTATTAATTTATTTTTATTTTAGAAATAAAAGGGATTTCTTGCACTATGAGAGAATGCATTACTTTATCATCTGGGTTGACCATGCCATACTTTTGATATGGCAAAGACCTACAGATGTAGGTAATTACATGCAATATTATGTAGCAATCACAATTGTATTATTTAAATCACTGGCTATTCTTATCCAAAATCAAATCAAGTGCCCTCAAAGTAAAGAAGTTTTTCCTCATCATGAGCTGGAAGTTCCCATGTTCCAATTCGTGCCCACTGCACTGTGTCCTGTCACTGGCAACCACTGAGAAGATTCTGGTCCCTTCCTCTTGACATCTGCCCTTTAGATAATTGTAAGTATTGACTAGATCTCCTCTCAGTCTTCTGTTCTCCAGACTAAACAGACCCAGCTCTCCCAGCCTTTCCTTACAAGAGAGATGTTCCAGTCCACTCATCATCTTGCAACCTTTATAATCTGTCCTGTGGATCTGATGTGCCAGGCCACCAGATCCACACAAAAGTGAAGATCAGCCTAACTATTCGGTCTGTTTGTCCTGATTTCAGCTAGGAGAGAGTTAATTTTCATGAGAAGCTGGGGTGGAACACAGCCAGGACAGGTGACACCAAACTAGCCAAATGATCATTCCAGACCATATGATGCCATGCTCAGCATAAACGGGGGACAGCTAGGGAGGGGCAATGTGGCTCCAGGCTGCTTCAGGATGGTCTGAGTGGTGGTCGTGTCATTGGATGAGAAACTGCTTTGTGTGACACCTCTTTTGTATGTTCTAAGTACTGTTGCTGTTGTTTTCCTCCTGTTTGCTGTCCCAGGAATTGTCCTTATACCAACCCACGAGCTGTGGTCTTGTACAGACCGAGTTACTCAACTGAAAATACCCATTGAATTTCTTCCCATTCTTGCATATCTCTACATGACAAGTGTGAGCCATTATGACACTTTGGATGACAACAGGAGTAGGTAGGCTTGAGAACCAAGACAATAGTCCTTGTGCTGTATTTTGTCCATGGCACTTTGTCGCCACAAGCAAACCAGAGACTACTTCCACTCTTGTGAGGGTTTATCAACATCCCATGGAGGGTTTGAATAGCCCAATACATCAATTTGCCGTGTAGGCTACAAAGTTTTCCCTTAATGCAGAGGTGGTGCTTTGCAATTTCAATTTACATTGGGGGCATTCTGTAACGACGGTTTCACATGTTTTTCTGCTTAGAGGTCTACCTCTGCTTTGGTCTGCAAGATAAAGTGCTTCTCTGCTCATGTAGCCTAATTTCTAACTTAACCGTTCCCTCACTTGGTACCTGGGGTATCTCCTGGTTTCATTTCCCTCCTTCTGGCTAAACTGCCCACTTGTTGGTTCCAGTTTGTGGCTGCTTTATTGTCCCTGGCATCAATTTCACCCATCCCAACTTAAAAGCTGTTTTTTCCAGCCATGTGTCATAATAGCTGCTGCTCTTGAGTCCTCCAAAGTGAAGATTTATATACTTCCCAGTTTAGGGCTTCCCATCGAGAAAGCCATTGGGTGACACCTGCCCATGCAGTGCAGGAGGTGATGTAGGTAACTTTTGTTCTGTTTTGTGAAATGCTGCTAGAACAACTGCCTTTAATTCTCCTACTTGTGTATTGCCTTCACCTTCTTCTGTCACTGGCTCGCTGGTGGTGATCTCTCACGTGGTGACTTCATGTCGCCATCTCCCGTTTGCCTTCTTTGCTGAGGCGTCCCTACACCAAATACCCTCTGTTGGTCTTTTCTCAGTGAGGGGAGGTGCATCAAGAATCCACAAAGGTGTCACTGACTCTGTTAGTGCTAGTGAGTTGGTGTCTATAGGCATTTGTAATTTGGAACTTTAGGGAGGTCCTTTAGGAAACTGCATTTCATCTGCTGCTCCCACCAGGCAGACATACCATTTCCTCGTGCTGGCTGTCTGCTGTGCAATTTCTTCTGGGGAAATCCCACAATTCCTTTGAGGACTGCTTTTAGCAAATTAAATGTCCCTCTGGTGTGGACAGGTTGTCCATGGTGCATTTTCTCAAGGTGTTTATCTGCTCGAGCTAAGGACAAAAGCCCCTTTTCCCCTTTGGAGTGTCTTTCTCTGGTCCTTTTACATGCAGTCGAGCTGAATAATAAAGGTCTCTTTGGTCCCTCAGGGCCTGTTTGGAATAGATCTACAGTACCAAGTTCAGCAAACCCCCATTCTGCTGCAGAAAAGCTCACAGAAGTGAACTGTCCCCCGTGGCTGAAATCATTTTAATTCCTGTATTTGGGGGTTGACTGCCTCTTCCAGTTCTGTGTCCCGTTTCCATGGTTTCCCCTTTTCAAAAAGTGAGTCCAGTGGGTGAGCAATGGTAGAAAATCCAGGAACGTTCTTTCTCCAGTACCTTAAAGGACCTGTTGCAATCCTTTTCTCAATTGGGATACTTTCAATTCTTCTGTTTTACTCAGGGTGTCTGGTGGAATTGCTGCACCACCTGCAATCCATCACACACATAAAAGATTTACATCTCTGTTTGGTCCGTGACATTTTTCAGGTGGAGTTTCAACTCCTGCTTTGTGTAGTGCTTGCCATACTACCTTTGCCACTTCCCCTGCTTTTTCAGGGAAGGTCCTTCCAATTAGAGTATCAGCTACATGTGGGTGTGGTTTCACTTCTTGTCTGTAAAAGTTCAGCAAGTGCAGCACGAGCAGCTGTGGGGGGGATGTGGGTATCCCTGTGGGGGGTCTGTTAGAGCAGTACCATACGACTTCGGAGTTAAAAGCACATTCCTCTATATCCTTCTCCTGTAAGTGGACCATGCAGAAGATGTATCTCACATCTAACTTCACCATCCATGGTGTGCAGCTGCTTGCAAAGTAGCTGTTAAATTGGTAATGTTTGGTACAGCAGCTGTTAGCGGGCTTGTATTAGCATTTAGGCAGCGGTCAGCAATTAGAATCACAGAATGTCCTGAGCTGGAAGGCACCTGTAAGGATCATTGAGTCCAACTCCTGGCTCCACACAGGGCCAGACAAGTCCGAGCATGGCACTGAGTGCATCGTCCAGATGCTTCTTGAACTCATCCAAGCTCCGTGCTGTGACCCCTTCCCCAAGGAGCCAGAACTGTCAGACAAACCCACCCTGAAACACACGTCTTTGTCAGGTCAGCCTTCACTTGAGCCCTCCCATCTTGCTCAAAAGGGGCTGAGCTGCTCCCAGCACCACCTCTATGCTCCAGCATATCAATGGATGCATTTGGGTAACTCTCCAAACTGCTTTTCAGGACTGTGCAGGTCGTGGGAGACACCCTGGCATATGGGTCAGATGAGCTTCTCTCCAGACTCTCTCTGGGATAGAGTAGCAGGGAACAACCCAACATTGGGCAGTTCCCGAAGACTGGGGAGGTCAGATGTGTCCCCTTGTCCTTCCCTAGTCTCCCCATGGCAGTCATAATTGTATGCACCCCTGTCATGTCCGACCTCCTCTGTCTCTCTGGGAGACTGAGAGTCTATGTCTAGAAATAGAAGAACAGCAGAACGCTGTGTCATTAGGGAAGGACAAACACAGGCAGAGCAGACAAGTCAAGAGGCTGTGACAGAGGGTTTGCATTTGGGTAACTCTCCAAACTGTTTTGCAGGACTTTGGCAGACCTGACCTGTCTTTTCTGGGTCGTGGGAGACACCCTGGCATATGGGTGAGAGTCCAGGGGACGTTGAGCTTCTCTCCAGACTCTTTCTGGGATAGAGTAGCAGGGAACAACCCAACATTGGGCAGTTCATGAAGACAGGAGAGGTCAGATGGCGTGTCTTTCAACCTTGTAGTCCTCAATGGATTTCTCTGCCACAAATGTGTCCTCTTGTTCTTCCCCAGTCCCCCCAGGCCAGTCATAGTTGTATGCACTCCTCTACATCTCTAAAAGACCAAGAGTCCATGTCTAGAAATAGAAGAACAGCAGAATGCCGTGTCATTGGGGAGGGACAAACACAGGCAGAGCAGACATGTCAAGAGGCTGTGACAAAAGGTTTGCTCAGGTGTGCAAAGGTGGAGGGTCAGAAGCTTTGGCGCATGTACCAGCCTCTAGCATCAAGCTCTCTGAGATGTTCAAGGTCTGGCCTCAGAAAGTGAAACTCCTGCCCTTTATGCTCCTGGGAAGCTTTATCTCTGTCAGCCCACGGTCTCCACAGGTTTCCCTTTCCCAGGACCTTGCATCAACCTGCACAAAGGCTGATGCAAAGGAGTCTAGCGATGATGCAGCTGGCCGAAGTACTTGCACTAGACCATGGATTTCCAGAAACATAATCTGCCATCGCTTGTCCACTGCCAATATCTAACAAGCCGCCATTCCCCAGCCATGCTCCTTCCTGTGCCCTGGTGCCACCAGCAGTCTGCTGCAGCATCACTGCATTAAAGGAGACAGTTATTTACAGCTGCAGATGTACCCCTGGAGTGACCGTTTAGAAAGACCCTGAAAAATCCCCTTACAGTGTGCCTGAAGAAGGTTGAGCACCATTGAGCAGAAGAGGGTATTTACATTTCAGGTAGGGATGCCATCATAAGGAAGGAAAGGAAGAAAAAAGGAAGGAAAGGAAGGAAGGGTGGAGGGAGAGGCGGGGGAAGGTGCTCCAATTTCAGCCTGAACACAAAGCAGTCTGTTCATCCTTCACAGCTCTCACTGAAAGGACTGAAGGACTGTTCTGGAGCACTCTGCCTGCTGGATGACCTCTGATTTGTGCATCACAACCAGTCTGTGTGCCCTGCTCGCACGCACGCCTGGAGTCCTGGGAATCATGGGGGTCTCTGCAAGGGGCCCCTGGGGGCAGACAGGAAGATGGGAGGGACATGGGCAAGCTAAATGCACTAGATGTCTACAATCAAGGACTTAGCAACACAAGAACCACGGGAACTATGACCTCGGACTTTTGCCGTGAGCTCCGGCAGTAGCCCGGGAAGAGCCGAGCAGTGTCCTCTCCTTGCTGTAAGCAGACTCTTTTCAGAGAGTCTCAGAGAGACCCTTTTCTTCAAGCAGATTACCAGCCAGCCCTATACGATGCCTTTCTTGCTGTTAAGAATAACCCATCAGCCAGAGATCAGAGGAGATTAAAGAAGTCATAATACCAACACCTATTTGGATAATAAACCAAATGTTAAACCTGGTGAAAAGA
>JABXFB010012017.1:0-13286 GCA_013372525.1 Fulica atra
CATCAGGGGCTTGTGAGGCACCAGTACCCTTTGCCCCACCACTGACAGGTATGGGGAATACACGCTCGATAAAAAAGACGAAGTGGTACTGAAACTCCTCCACAATCTGCTCTCTAAGAGAGTGATTAAAAATTATGAAAAGTCTTTAAACCCCCTGCTTTTTGTGGAGTGAAGAAAGAAAACTGATAACAAGCCTTGACAGAGCTTTTGATTTACCTACTTGGGAAGCTATTGGAGCTCAAATCCTTGACAAACCCTCAGTTTGGGTGAAAGAAACTAAGTTGTTACTAACTGTCTGGAAATTAAGTAAAAGAACTTTAACCAAAATGGAGGCGGAACGCGTAGCTGCTGCTTCAGCCTTTGCAGCTTTAGCACCAGTTCTGGATTCTACAGAACCGATTTAAAAAGGGAAAAAATCTACTATGGAGAATGTGTTTTTGTTTCTGGGTGCTCTTTCACCTACCCCAGTTACTGTGCTAAGTAATAATGCCGTGTTATCAGAGCAAAGTGATAAATCTCTCAGAACTGACTGGAAAGGGGAGCGAGTAGTGCGTGTAAATCTGCCACCACGGCCTGCGCCCCCCCCCCACTACTATACCTTTGGAAGGAAAAATGTGGAAACAAACGTACAACCGACTGCTTAACTTTTACTGAGCCTAAAACACCCCATGATGCAGTCGAAAATATTAACTGGCATCAACAACTTCAGCCTGTCCTTGAAAAGCTGGAAAAAAGCAGAGCGGGCGACGGCATGCCCTGCTGTGAAAGGGTGTGCGGAACTGCCCACCCACCCGAAAACCTACTGAGAGAGAGACTACCTATATGAAGAATCACCAACTAAGGCACAGAGCACTGTTGCCCCCATGGACAAGGAACCTCAGCAGTGGGACAAGAATCCTATGGAGATGGACAACTATCAGCTTCGACAACCATCACATCAGGGACACATTCCATTTCAATATCCACCACTCCCACCCACACCTCATCAATCCCCAGCAAACTCATCAATACATCACCGTCTCCCGACGCCCGAGACACTCTGCAGAGGCTGCTCATCCCAGCCTGGGCACGTAAGATGGCATCAGAATGGGAAAAACGGTCACATCAGGGTATTTGGATTCCTACTCACTTGCGGAACTTACTGGGGAAAAGTTTATGTGGGACTAAGTGGGTGGTGGAGAGAGTTAATAGTGGCCCGAGGGAGGTGGATGGAACACGGAGACTGTGTGGCGGGTCCTTGCGCTCCGCCAGGTCCTAGTGCTCACCCAGGGCTCAGCCCCAGTGACTGTCGGGGTCGCGCTGTGGTTCACAGCACGGGGAGGAGGGTGCTGCGGGCAGCAGCTGAGACCAGTGAGAGCATGCTGTGCAG
This sequence comes from Fulica atra, assembly GCA_013372525.1. Lineage (NCBI taxonomy): Eukaryota > Metazoa > Chordata > Aves > Gruiformes > Rallidae > Fulica > Fulica atra. The sequence continues at coordinate 1,370 of JABXFB010012017.1, forward strand.
CCCAGTGCCTTGGCATAATTGCCATAGAAGTGGGAGAACTCACTGGCATCTTGCAATGTCACTTGTCTGATGGGTTGGTTTGCAGCGTTCACGGATTTAGCCAACTGAGAGCAAGGCTGGTTATGCAGCAAAGAAAATGGAAAATAACAGGAATTGGTATTAGAGGAAATACAAGCCTCAACTCAGCAGCTGGAGTTACAGGCAGTTGTAAAAGTGTTTGCAAAGTGAAAAGCCATAGTATGTGATTAATTGTATGTGGTAGGAGTAGTTACCCAAATGAAATGAGCATTATCGAAAGGAATTTTAGATAAGAGATTATATAAGGTTTTTTAAGGAACTGTGGCTGGATTGTACAGTCATGCCTGGACTGTCAGCAGTTTGCTAGTGGCCTTGTCCCTGGCGCGAGTTGTCGTGGCACAGGCCCACTAGAAGTTTGGCAAACGGATGTTACACACGTCCCTGAATTTGGTTGGCAAAAGTATGTCGATGTTTGTATAGAGTAGGTGTAAAAGGAAGTTTAAAAGGCGTCAAAGAAAGTCAATGTCAGGTGTTGTTAAAAAATGAAATAAAGGTGTTTCATGAGAGAAAAGATCTGTCGAGATTGAGGTAGGTGGAACACAAAATTGGGGGAAAAATGAGTGGCCTCTCAAAAGAATAAAGCATTACAGGCTGGCCACATGGAATCCTAATGAATTGATAACAGGGGCATGGGAACCAATTTACAACCTGAACTGCATAATTCGCATGCAAGCAGTTTTGGAAATAATTTCCAACAAAACTGCCAATGCTACAGATCTGAATCAACAATCTGGAGAGACGTGTGCTGCGATCCTGCATCGCCTCCTGGTTTTGGATGAGGTATTGGTCAAAGAGGGAGGAGTATGTGGCAAATTAAGTATTTCCACCGTGTCTGATCCTATGGATCCAAAACGTGGTGAACCGCATGCAAGCAGTTACCGTGACAGAATAAAACATCAGGTTTGTGAAACCAACAAAACAACTGTTAGGATCATATAACCCTATCCCTTCTATGCTTGCTATAAAGTGGTGTAGCAACTTTCTCCCCCTTTCCTGTTTTGTCTAATAGAATGTATATATAGAAACTCTTGGTTAACTGAACAAAGCTGAACTTTATTGGTGTACACAACTATAACAACAATAGAAACCAGCCACAATAACAAAATAATCAAAATAATAATAAGTCCTGACAATACATAACATTCAATTTTAAAGCGTCGCTCCCGAATATCCACATCATCTTCATCAGAAGCCTGGGTCGTCTGCCTAGAATTAAAACAATTAACAGAAAAGGAAAATCTTGATTCTTTCTAAATTATCTGAGCTTGAAGAGACCTTTTAGTCTCAGTAATACCCACCTGTCTGGTTGCTCCGGTGGGTAGAACCGCACTCGTTCCGAAGGCGACAACCTGAAAGTCTAATGGCAAGGGAACAATATACCACTAGAGCCACAGCAGGGACATTGTCCCTACTGCCTAGCTGTAGTGCTGTAGAAAGGAAAATTTACCACTCGTGGAATTGTAGACACATCCTGTGATTCAGGCAAGGGAATTGGGGTCTCACCCTCACCAGTGCCGGCCATCTTGTACTGCTCTGCTGCTTGACTGCGTGCTCACCTAACTGTGTGCTTTTGGAAATGCACATGCGCAGTTTTCCCTCCCCACCTCCCCACAGAAAGTACTAGAAAAGGAAGCTCACGCATGCGTGAATTCAGTGAACCCAGTATTTCCGCCATGATGATGGCGTATGACAAAAAGACGACTCCAGCCGGTTTTGACCAGGCCTGGAGACCCACTTAAAGATTAATTTGCTAAGTAATGGGTGATAGGCTGGGAAAACTGTGGACTGGCCACATTGCATATTCCAAAACTGATCAGTTTTGCATTTCCAAAATCACAACAAACAAGGAAAAGACAACTTGCCAATTTCTACCTCTGTCCCAACCAGTCCCCTACCAGCTAAACGAATGGTCTCCTTAGGCAAACCGATCACACACTCTCACAAAGCTCTTTATGTTTTGAACTAGTTATGAAGTCGATGAAAAGTCAATGTCAAGTGTTATTAAGAATGAAGTTACAGGTACTAACTTGGGAAGGAGATCTGCCTGTGTCATTACAGATACGTGAGCCAAACGGATAAAGCCGTGGATCCAGAAGAAATCGAGCTTGCCTGAAGCAGGACGAGATCCTGATCCCAGTAACTGAAGTCAAGTGTTCCAAGTGCAGCCACAGTGGACTATGAACTTTGCTGCGGGATATTTTGAATGATCTGACAGTCTTTGAAAAATGCATGTGTTTGTGCTAAATGAAAATTAGGGAAATAGTGATTTCTGAACAGCCTAAGGTCACAGATTGCAATTGGTGCCTGCAGGAAAACGTGAGGCTGATGTTATCTGCACTCCTGACACTCCTGATTGGCAAAACAAACAAAAGCAACAGCAAAGGTATCAAGGCACTTACAATTGGTTTCATGACTGGGGAATTTCAGGATGGATATTGTCAATGGTCAAATTTGGATTATTGGATTTGGTAATTATGGTACTTGTCTTACATTTACTGTTATGTTCATTGAGCGTTCTGCAAAGGGCCCTTGCAGAGACCTCAAAAAGCAGTTTTTGTAACACAGATACTAAAAGGACCTCAAAAGCAGTTTTTGTAACACAGATACTAAAAGGGAAAAATTGGCAAGGAGGACAGTGGGCCTGCCGGCGGCCTGGCTCTCCTCACAGAAGACAATATCCTTGAATTCCCATAAGACAAGAAAATTACTCATGCTGAGAGGTATTTGGTAATTATATTCTCAAACATAATGACTTTGAAAACAGAGGTACACACTGCCTCAACCCAAGAAAAAGTTGTAGGAAGGTATTTGGAAGTAAGTGAACATGTCGTTAACCAGCCATGATAAGATGGACAAAACACAGCAGGTGTGCAGATAACTTTTAGACATCAAAGGTAAACTAACAACGATTAGCTATAAGATATGCTTCTCAAAACTCATTATAAGTACTAATTAATCACTTTGGTGTGAGCAGTATGTGTAGCCAATTAGCAGTTTTTAGCTTGCCACACTTTACAGTATAATTTTCTGTTTATAGGATGGTTTTTAGATTCAGTTAAATAAGGGCTTATAGTTTGTCAGTTATTTTTGCCTTAGTGTTATTTTTGCCGTGTATGTCACAGTATTTCCCTGGCAGGATGGATAATGCTCTTCGCAAAATCTGGCTGGTCCATAAACAAGAAGGGGTCTCGCGACTCCGCCAAGATGACAAATGGGATTGGCTGGATCAACTTTTTGGGGGTTGGGGTTTATCAGGATGGATAAGGAGTTTGTTAAAGATGTTGTTATATGCCTTGTTTGTTATTGTGTTGATATTGCTTTGCTTGCCATGTATTGTACAGTGTATTCAACGCCTTATTGCTCGCTCTTTGAATGGGGTGTTCCTTCTCTAAAATAAAAACAGGGGAATTGTGGAAGAGTGGCTACGTGAGAAGCAAGGCCATGGCTCTATGGAGCAATTGTTCAAGCAGTCTCCTGTGTAACTTACTAGTACGAGTAGGCCTTGCACCATCCCAACGCAAATGATAGAGAGGAAGGTCAGTATTTTTGATAGCGATGTTACACAGTAACAAGGTGTAGAAACAAGATGTATGTTTCAAGGATCTGCTGTTCCTGAGAATGAGAAAGAAGCACCATTCCCAGACCGCAAGATGTGTGATGTAACCTTTAACCAAGAACCAATCAGGTTATAACAATTATAATATGCATTAGTAACAATTAATATGTATTAACAATAGTATAACAGAAAGCCGTTAGCCATAATAAATGGAAGCCTGCTGATTACTCATATTGAGCGTATCCTTGACTTCCCTCCGTCACGATAAATGGCGCCCAAACAGCGACCTGAAAGACGGCAAGAACAGACCTGATAGCAGGCGACTGTGGCCACGGCCTCACGGAGATTGAATGAGGTTCTGGTCCTGTGCAGCCCAGGAGGCACAAGAAGAAAAGGCAGCATTGTATCTTCGGAGCGGATCAACTACCTTGGCGCCCAGGCGACCGTATAGAATGGTCGTGCCGGCCACGCACCGCCAAAGTCTGTGGAAAAGGCTGCTACTGTGCACTGAATTAAATGGCTGACAGACAAGCAGTGTATGATTTATTAAAGTGCTTTTTAGAAAAGCGTAATACTCCTGGTATAGATTGTAAGAAAGAGCTCCCGGGACTTTTAGCATATGGGGTAGCAAAAGGCTTTTTTAGTGATCATAATGAGGTTTTTGAAAAGGAGGAGTGGCGAAACTTTGGAGATAAGCTGATTGATGCCGTTATTAATGATGATAAAACGGCGAAAAAGCTAATGAAGCCATGGCGAGCGGTTGTTAATGCGCTAAATCAACACTAGGCGGAGCAAAAGGCTGCCGCAGCTGCGACCGCCCGTCTGTCTGCTCCGCCGGAAAAACAGGCGAGCCGGCTATAGATAAAACTTCCCTTATGTCCCCTTTGTCGCCCTCGGTGCGTACTCTCACTATACAACTGGCAGGCGGGACGAAGGACCCTTTAGAGGGGCAGGAGGAGGAGATACCTCCCCCTCCATCCGCATTGTCTCCGGTACGTAACTGCCCCCTGGCGTCAGCCCCACCGTTTCCCAGTACAAATCCCTTTGCTGATGCCATGGAGGTAAGGGAAAACCGGGAAAAATTTTGGCAAGAGATAGCAGGACAGGCTGCAGCTGCTGGTGACTTAGAGGTAGCTGCTGAAATTGGGCATGCTTTCCCAGTAGTCTATTCTGCCCCTGATGCACAAGGGAATGTAGCTGTTGCGATAAATTGGAAATGTTGCCTAAATTGGAAGTTGTTAATACAGCTTGGCGCAACTGTGAATGAATCAGGTTTAAAGGGAGAGCCCACAAGACAAAGCTAGAGTATATCTGGGGGACGAATTTGTTGCTGCCTAATGATATCCGTAGTATAACGAAGTTAATTCTTACTCAACACCAGCAATTGCTTTTTGGAGCCCATTGGCAGGCTCGGTGCCATCAATCAGTAGCTGAGGAACGTCCCCCTGGGGATCCCTTACTGGTGTTACTTTGGACGAGTTGTTAGGCTTGGGTAATTGGGTGAGAACAGAGGCACAGGCTTTATTAGGTGCAGATAAGATTAAAGAAAGTATGCATTTGGCTCGCCAGGCGCTGGACAGTATTAAGCAGCCCGGAGGGTTTCCTTCGTATATGAGCATTAAGCAGGGTAGAGATGAACCGTTTGGCCTTTTTATTGACCGTGTGGCAGGTGCCATAATAGCAGCTGGGACTCACGAATATTTGCACGGGACTTTGCTAAAACAATGTGCACTTCAAAATTGTAATAGTACCACTCAAAATATACTTGCTACCCTGCCTTCCACATGGACAATAGAAGAAGCATTAGAGCACATGTCTCAGGTCCTGGTAGGGTCTCAGGCTATGCTGGTTAATGCCATAAAAGAGTTGGGTGTAGGTTTGAAAGATCAGGCAAGGGCTACGCATATTCAGGTTCTTGCAGCCCTCGCGCCCCTGCACCTGCAAACTTCCAGACAGCAACAAGGCATCGACATCGTGGCTCGATGCATTGGCGGTGCTTCCGTTGTGGTATCATTGGACATGTGAGAAAGGACTGTACAGCCGACTCAGTCTGGTGTAACAACTGCCAGTCGAACTCCCACAGCAACGTAGCCTGTCGCCGACTTAGGCCGGGAAACGGTCAACCCAGCAGGATGAGCCGCCCTGTGACGACACAAAAAGCGGCCACCTACCCAGCGATGAAGCAGCTGACCAACAACCCTTTTCTCTCCAACCCACAACTGCAGGGAGTCTCAGACTGGACCTGGCAACCGCAGTAGATTGTACCTTGTTAGACTCAAAACCATCAAGAATCGCTACTGATGTTCGAGGGCCTATTCAAATCAATGGACAGCCCGTTGGGGTGTTATTAAATAGGCCGCTCTTCTGCTACCATGAAAGGACTTAATGTACTAGTGGGATTAATTGATAAAGACTTTCACAGAGAAATTCAAATTATGGCCCAGGCAATGTTCCCACCCCTTTTCATCGAAAAGGGTACCAAGGTGGCATAGTTAATTCCTTTACCACATCTTGCCGGAGCACTTCCACCGCTGCAAGAACGATCTCGAGGGCAGGGCAGTTTTGGGTCAACCGAAACCATGGCCCTATTGACTGTTGGTTTAAATCAGCGCCCACGACATCTGGTGCAGATACAGTATGCAAATAAAACTTTGTCACTCATTGCCCTGTTGGACATTGGAGCTGATGTGTCCATAATCAGCTCACGTATGTGGCCAGATCAGTGGCCGACATATGCTACCAATGACTCAGTTCCAGGAGTGGGAGGTTTAACCCTCGCTCGCAGGTTGCCCTTTTTGCGTTGGACAATAGGGGAAAAAGAGATAAGTTGCTGTGTTTCTGTTATTTTACTCCCCGATGGGATACATGCCTTGATTGGTCGTGACATCTTGTCCCAAATGGGGATGGTTCTCACCTCAGACCTCCCTTTTTAGGAGTGGCCATTGTTTGGGCTTTCCCGATCCCACTCAAATGGAAATCTGAAGAACCAGTGTGGATTGAGCAGTGGCCACTGAAGAGAGAAAACCTGCAGCAAGCACGTCAACTGGTACAGGAGCAGTACTCCCAGGGACATTTACGCTTGTCAACCAGCCCTTGGAATACTTCCATTTTTGTTATCAAGAAGAAACCTGGGAGATATCGTCTCCTCCATGATTTGTGGGCTGTAAATAAGCAGATGTATGACATGGGGGCATTGCAGCCTGGACTGCCTAATCCTGCAATGATACCTGAAAATTGGCATCTTCTTATTGTAGACTTAAAGGACTGTTTCTTTAATATTGCACTCCATGAAGTTGACAGACAACGATTCGCTTTTACCTTACCTGCAGTCAATCGTGAGGGGCCGGCTCAACGTTTTGAGCAGACGGTTCTTCCGCAGGGAATGCGCAATTCACCTACCTTGTGTCAACTTTATGTCGATGCTGCCCTGCAGCCACTGCGTAAGGCCTGGCCATCCACGGTTATCTATCATTATATGGATGACATTTTGTTGGCCCAACAGACGCCATTCACCCTACAGTAGTGCAAAGACTTAACTATACAACTCCAGAAGAAGGGTCTGGTAGTTGCGCCCGAAAAGGTTCAGGACTCCAGTCCCTGGAAATATTTGGGTTGGCATATTACCGATGCGGTGATTCGCCCACAAAAACTGTCCTGGCACCTGGATCTTAAGACCCTTAACGATGCCCAGCGCCTGCTGGGGGATTTGCAGTGGCTCCGACCTGTAGTCAGTATCCCTAATGAACTGTTAAGCAGCCTACGCCCTCTGCTAAAGGGTACTGATCCAGCAGCGCCTATCCACATTACGGAACAACAGAAGCAGACATTGCAACATATCTCTTCACTGGTAACCACCCGTTCGACACATCATCGTGTCGAGCATTTACCTATTGACTTTGTGGCGATATTGACTATTTACCTATCCTTTGTGGCGATCACCATCTGATGGCTGCCCTGACTCAGGAAAAAATAAAACTGGGGGAAAACCAGGGTTCGGTTGTTATCGTGTTGGAATGGATAGCACCCCCGCTGCAGCCACGACGTACGATTCAGGAAAAGATTGCCACCTTAGCAGATTTGATAAGGAAAGGTCGGCGCCGTATATTATAGGTGGATGGTACCCCTCCGAAAACAATATGGGTGCCAATGAAACAAGCCGACTTGGAATGGTACTTGCAGAATTCTGAGGCGCTGCAAAAAGCACTGCTTCAAGATGGAGCAGCATTGGTGATGAGGCTGCTGTCATTGCCCATCCTGTCATGGATGGAGAACAGGTGCTGGTTGGTGAAACCAAAACGCTCCAATCTACCTATCCAGCAAGCTGTCACGGTTTTTACTGATGCAGGCTGCAAATCCAGAAGAGCCGCTGTCACCTGGAAGGATGAACAAGGCTGGAAGCATCAAATCTTGCAGGCACGCCAAGAGGATTCTTTGTAAACACTAGAATGTTTTGCAGTAGTCTGGGCATTTATCCAGTGGAAAGACGTACCATTGAATGTGGTTTCTGACTCCCTCTATGTGGTAGGAGTATCAAATCGCATTGAAGATGCAAGTTTGCGAGAGTTAAACAACCAATGACTAACAGAATTGTTAATAAGTATGCAGCTTGCGATTGCACAGAGGAATGCACCGTATGCAGTACTCCACATCCGAAGTCATCAATGGGAAGCAGGTCTAGGGGAGGGCAATTTTTGAGCTGATTGGTTGGTTGCCACAGTTGAAGAAGCCCCCCTGGACCCACACTCAAGAGCCCGAGAGGCTCACTCCGTTTTTCACCAAAACGCTAAGGGATTGGCTTGTGCTTATAAGATCTCTATTGATGCAGCCCGAGCTATTTTTAAGGCCTGTCCCATTTGTAGCTACCACAATATGGGTTTGGGCTTTGGATGTGGGGTCAATCCTAAGGGACTAAAATCTAATGACATTTGGCAAATGAATGTCACCCACGTTCCGGAATTGGGGCGCTTAAAATATCTCCATGTATCAATTGACACTTATAGCCACATGATATGGGCCACCCCACAACCAGGGGAGAAGGTCCGGGACGTGCGCCACCATCTAACCAGCTGTTTTGCAGTGATGGGAGTGCCTAAAACGATAAAAACTGACAATGGCCCAGCGTACAGCAGTGGATCCTTAAAGCAATTTATGCAGTTATGGAACATTACCCACATTACTGGCATTCCGCACTCCCCTACGGGACAAGCAGTGGTCAAAAGAGCGAATGGGACAATTACACGATATTTATCAAAATTTAAAGACATTACTGATGCTAAAGAGAAGGTTCAAAAGGTACTCTTTGTGCTTAACCATTTATGTGTCTTTGGAGAAAATAGCGATCCCCCTATTGTGAGACATTATTTGAAAGCAGACACGTCCAAAGCCCCTCAGATGAGAGTGTTTTAAGGATGCAAAGTCTGGTCAGTGGCTAGGTCCTGTGTCAGTGATCTATGTGGGTCGTGGTTATGTTTGTGTTTCCACTAATACAGGTGCAGCGTGGATCCCCAGCCGGTGGGTGAAACCGGCATTGGAAGCGCCGACTCCATTGGACTCTCCAGAGTAAACAAGCGAATTACGGCGAACTGTGCGCGGTGGTAAATACGACAACATAGAACATGATTTGGTGCCTGCTGTGGATGATTATAGGAATGAGACACCTACTTGTATGGGGCAATCCTTTTTCCCCCTTCTTTCCCAAATCCAATGTCTGGGTTACACTAGCAAATCTTACTGGGCAAGACACTTTGTGCCTCGCTACTGCCTTGCCTAACAATCCCTTTTCTACATGCCTTGTGGGTTTGCCATTAGATACGTGGCCAATACCTATTCAAATGCAATCATTTTACCCTCGCACACAACATGCCAACTTGATTGATAATTGGGATGGATGGGTTCCGTACCTCCCTCAAGCTGATCTGGAACCACAAGAAATTGAATTATTGGGGTCAGTTAAAATGGACTTTTGTATCATTTTTAATTATATGGGGAGGAATCGATCCCGGACTTGGGATGTGTCCCTAATGCATCCAATTTTTCAAAATGCTACTGCCTGGTGCAACTACACGTCCCCAAACATATCTCGATCCTCAAACGTTCCTATTTCTTTACCTGCCGAATCTTTTTAATTTGCAGGGATCGTGCATGGCCCAATATCCCTTCCCATATACGAGGTGGGCCCTGTAGCCTTGGGTGTCTTTCTTTGCTGACGCCCAAAACATCTATGATTCTGCAACACCATCACCCTAGGCGGCAACCACGTATGACGCACACCTATTCCCGTGAATGTGATGACAGGGTTGATTTTTGGAGTTTTGGTGAACTCTTCTCTGCCTTGCTTTTTGTACCCAGTGTAGCAGCGGCAAAAGCTCTGTCCACACTTGACAAGCTTGGCTGCTGGCTGGCAAAACAAACTAATGCCACTAGTGCCGCACTGTCTGGCTTGTTACTTGATGTTGACAGTGTGCGTCATGCTACCTTACAGAATCGTGCTGCTATTGATTTTTTGTTTTTAGCCCAAGGTCATGGTTGTGAGGATTTTGAAGGCATGTGTTGTATGAACCTCTCAGATCATTCAGAATCGATCCACGCTAGTGTCCAACAGCTGAAAGAAGGGGTCTCGCAACTCCGCCAAGATGACCGATGGGATTGGCTGCATCAACTTTTTGGGGGTTGGGGCTTATCAGGATGGATTAGGAGTTTGTTAAAGATGTTGTTATATGCCTTGTTTGTTATTGTGTTGATATTGCTTTGCTTGCCATGTATTGTACAGTGTATTCAACGCCTTATTGCTCGCTCTCTGAATGGGGTGTTCCTTCTCCAAAATAAAAACAGGGGAATTGTGGAAGAGTGGCTATGTGAGAAGCAAGGCCATGGCTCTATGGAGCAATTGTTCAAGCAGTGTCCTGTGTAACTTAATAGTACGAGTAGGCCTTGCACCATCCCAATGCAAATGATAGAGAGGAAGGTCAGTATTTTTGATAGCCATGTTACACAGTAACAAGGTGTAGAAACAAGATGTATGTTTCATAGAATCATAGAATCATAGAATGGTCTGGGTTGGAAGGGACCCCAAGGATCATAGAGCTCCAACCCCCCTGCCACAGGCAGGGACACCAACCTCCAGGCCTGGATCTACACAAGGCTGACCAGGGCCCCATCCAACCTGGCCTTGAACACCTCCAGGGACGGGGAATCCACTACCTCTCTGGGCAGCCTGTTCCAGCACCTCACCACTCTTTCTGTAAAAAACTTCCCCCTAATATCTAATCTAAACCTTCCCTCCTTTAGCTTTAGTCCATTCCCCTTTGTCCTGCCATTATCTGCTCTTTTAAAAAGTCGAATCCCCTCCTGCCTATAAGCTCCCTTCAGGTACTGGAAGGCTGCAATGAGGTCCCCCCGCAGCCTTCTCTTCTCCAGGCTGAACAAGCCCAGTTCCCTCAGCCTCTCTTTGTAGGGGAGCTGATCCAGCCCTCTAATCATCCTTGTGGCCCTCCTCTGAACCCTCCTCAAGGATCTGCTGTTCCTGAGAATGTGAAAGAAGCACAGTTCCCAGACCGCAAGATGGGTGATGTAACCTTTAACCAAGAACCAATCAAGTTGTAACAATTATAATATGCATTAGTAACAATTAATATGTATTAACGATAGTATAACAGAAAGCCGTTACCCATAATAAACGGAAGCCTGCTGATTACTCATATTGAGCGTATCCTTGACTTCCCTCTGTCGCTCGAAAGAGGCAACATTTCCCCTTCCTTCAACTCCTGGGGCTGACGGTTTTCAGCCTTTTCCTCCAGAACAAACCAATGTCCTGGGACCCCTAAACCCCCAGAGATGGACCAAGTGGCCCTGACTCAGATGTACAGTTCCCCAGGCTCTGGTCGGGGTTTTCTCACTGCCTCAGCAACGGTGGTCACACACAAGGACAGCAGCACTTTTTGGGAGGGGAAACACTTCCTGAGGTGCCAAACCTCACTGGGTGCTGTTCCCCAGCACAGGCTGCTGGGAGAGGCTCTGGTCTGGGAAAAGCCACCTCTAGCACCTGCACCCAGGCAGGGATGCGGAGGGGGTTGAGTTCCCTTCACCCTCTTGTACCTGGGGCCTGGTTAAAGCTTCATTTTATGACTGTGGACATTGGTGCCTGCAGGCAGAACTTCAGCTCCTTGTGTGGGGTATGGGCCACAAGTCACACTCCCATAACCGAATTCTGAAACCGGGAAAGGGTTGGGTCTTGATCAGCCTGGTGCACCTGGCAGCTTGGTTCCATCCAGTGAGCAACTTGTC
>JABXFB010012020.1:0-13265 GCA_013372525.1 Fulica atra
ATTAGTTTTCATGTGGTCACCCCCATGAGGTGAAACCATGAGAAAAGTTTCCAGCACAACACCCCCACATCAAGGCAGCTCAGACATGATGGGTGGAGAACTGGCTGCAAGGAGAAGGATTTGGTCATTCCAGGGGAAGCCACAGCAGTCAGAGGTGCTGAACAGGAATCTGGCCATGAGCACACTGGGCTGCACTGTCAGGAGTGTGGCCATGCAGACAAGGGCCCTTCTGGTCCATGTGGACTCAGCACCGGTGTGGCCAAGTCTGGAGCAGTCAGTCCCAGTGTGGGGCTCCCTGGTCTGGAGGAAGGGGAGGAACTGTCGCGTTGTCAGATAAAAGTCTGCCCAGATACGGTGAGGGGTCTTGTGTGGGGAGACTGAGACACTCAGCTTCTTTAGCCTGGGGAAGGGGAGGCTGAGGGAAACCCACTCTGTGCAACATGGAAAGAAAACAAGAAAAGAAGTCCATGTGAAACTGCAGCTTTGAAGGTGAGAGTGGCCATGAAGATACAGAAATGTCATTCTGAGGATAGTGCTGTGGTGCAGAACATCACTCAAGAGCAAGTGTGTATGAGCTGGTGGCTTTGTGTTTCTGGGATCAGCTGGTGAAGAGGGAGAAGGAAGTGTGGGCTGTGGTGCTGATGGCCAAGGGTGCCAGACAGGCTGAAAGCACCTGATAGATATGAGGTCTTTGTGGGAACAGCAGGTGAGGAGGAAGAGACAGCAGAACAGGCAGGGATATTGTGGGGTGACAGTGTGGTGGGGGGAGGGGTTTTGATGCCTGCAGCCTGTAGGAAAGCAGGCAAAGGCATGGGGTAGTGTGGGATGGACTGTCCTGCAGATGGACAAGGGTGCTGCCCAGGCTGAAAGGCGCCTCAGAGAAACAAGGTCTTTGCCCCCTTGGCTATGGCTGATGTCCCTGCCACAGAAGCCTCAGAGGAGACACATTGTCCTCATGGCCATGGAGCATCGTTGCCTCCTTGCACCCACCCAAGGGGAGGACACCATGTGTGTTACCCCTGTCCTTCCCTGAGACAGATGTGAGAGTAAGGATCTGCCTGCCCAGGGGCTGGGGGGCAGCACTTGGCATTTCTGCTTCATCAGACCAAGCCAGGGTGTCCTCAGCATCAGAGCTGCCTGTGCTTTGCCTGGGTTTGTCCTCATGGCCTCCAGTTGTCTGCTCTAAGGAGCCCATGGGGAGGCTTTGTCAGTAATGGCTCTCAGAGGGGCCTGTTAGTGCTTCAAGGTACTTTGGGCATTACTCCTGACTTGGACTTCTTGAGAGGTTTCTTCACTCTCCGCTTGGTCTCTTGAGTTCTGTGGACTCAGAAGAAAAGACACCATGGGGCTCAGTAATCATACAGAAAGCCCTTACAAGCATGGCTCTCCACGTAATTGTCTTTAAAATAAATAAGACTTGTATAACTAATTGGAGAGGTTTTATCTGAGTGATGAAAACTTCAAAGGAGTTTCACAGCGCAGGATTTTTTCATAGGAGAAAATGTTTCTGTCATATCTCAGATCATGGAAGAAAGTTCAGCAGCATGCTGCAATGGGGGCTGGTCCAGAGGTCTCCTAAGGAGATCTGGACAGGCAGGAAAAGCTGTCTCTTCAGATCCAACCCTGCATGGAGAATCTTGTCTTCCCCAAGCCCAGCAGGTCCCTCACTGGCCTCCTGGGACTCCCAACACTTTTCCTGGCATCATCTGTGCTCACAGGCAGGGACACATTTCTCTGACAACAAACAGCAGTTCAACATGACACAGTTTAATACCCATGAAATCTCTCTCCTCAGCTGCTGCTACGGCCAAGCAGCGTGTGAAAGGGGTCAGCTTTCAGAGGAGATTCTCTCCCAGAACAGTTTTAATCAGATACACAGAAAGGTCACTTATCAACACACTGACCTCTGACAGAACAGTTCATTGGAATTCTGAAAGATGGGACATTTTCCAACTCTGTGAAACTGAAAGGAGAAATCTGAGAGCTGAGCAACATCTGAATGATTAAGAGAGCAAAAGGAAGTGGAAACCAGTGATCACAGTGAAGTGCACACGTCCAGCCAGTCTGCAGGTACAGGGGAAGGTGAGTGTTTCTTCTGCAAACACTGGAACATGTCAGGGAAATTCCCATTCTGTCACAGTGACATTGCCATTGCAGACGAGATGCAGAACATCTGCAGGCAGACATGATGCAAAGAGAGCACAGCTCAGCATTACATGGTGTCTGGGTCACACAAGACTGGGATATGCTGCATTAGGGTGGAACATGGGATGAACAGGGACCATGTTATTATGGTTTAAATAAACGAGAAAAAAACAGAAACCTAAACAACATACTAAATGCACACTGGTCATAATGTGAAGTACATGGCTACCCATATGCAGAACAAGATGAGCAGCTTCCTGCTGTTTAGAAACATCCAGTCATCAGTTTCCAAACAGCATGCTGTAGCTCCTGGTTCCTCATGCTGTAGATGAAGGGATTCACTACTGGTGGAAACACCGAGTAAAGAAATGACACTAAAACATCTAGAAATATGAAAGAGATGGAGGGGGGCTTCAGGTAGGCGAACCCTGCAGTGCTGAGAAACAGGGAGACCACGGCCAGGTGAGGGATGCAGGTGGAAAAGGCTTTGTGCCGTCCCTGCTCAGAGGGGATCCTCAGCACAGCCCTGAAGATCTGCACATAGGACACCACGATGAACACAAAACACCCAAAAGCTAAACAGGCACTGACCACAAGGACTCCAGTTTCCCTGAGGTAGGCATCTGAGCAGCAGAGCTTGAGGATCTGGGGGATTTCACAGAAGAACTGGTCAACAGCATTGCCATGGCAGAGGGGCAGTGAAAATGTGTTGCCTGTGTGCAGCACAGCATAGAGAAACCCACTGGCCCAGGCAGCTGCTGCCATGTGGACACAAGCTCTGCTGCCCAGGAGGGTCCCGTAGTGCAGGGGGTGGCAGATGGCAACGTAGCGGTCATAGGCCATGACAGTCAGAAGAAAGAACTCTGTTGTCATCAAAAACACAAAGAAAAAGAGTTGAGCCACACATCCTGTGTAGGAAATGGCCCTGGTGTCCCACAAGGAATTGGCCATGGCTTTGGGAACAGTGGTGGAGATGCAGCTAAAGTCAAGAACAGAGAGGTTGAGGAGGAAGAAGTACATGGGGGTGTGGAGGTGGTGGTCACAGGCTATGGTGATGATGATGAGGCCATTGCCCAGGACAGCAGCCAGGTAGATGCCCAGGAAGAGGCAGAAGTGCAGGAGCTGCATCTCCCGTGTGTCTGCAAAGGGCAGGAGGAGGAACTGGCTGATGGAGCTGTTGCTGTTGGACATCTGCTGCCATCAAGTGTGGAGCGCTGTCCAAGGAGGAAAAGGCACAGTGAGATGTTAGGGATACCTTCTTTCAGGAAAACTTCTTAAAAATCTTTGTGTGCTCGAGAACTCAGTCCTGCCTGGCAGCAGTCAGTAAATAGAAGGATGGTGTGATCTCAGACTAAATCCCCTGTGGATAGGAATGAGCTTTTCAGCACTGTCACTCCAGTTTCACCCAAGGGCAGAGCAGAGCTTTGGAGCTTTGCTTTCCTCCTCACTGCAATTAAGGAGTGTTTCTCCTGTCAGAACTCCCTGACATTGCTGCTGCAGTGCCAGTGAAACCTTCCCCTGAGTGCAGAGTGGGGAGAGCTGCTCTGTCCATCAGCCCTGCTCTCAGCTGCCCTGTGCTGGACGCTCTGTGATAACACCCTTGTGTTCCTCCTAGAAGAAACTGGATGTCTCAGCGACCTGAGGAATCCAGTCTCCAGGGCAGAGCTCCAAATCCCTCATACGGTCTCATCCTACCCAAGAATCCCCACTCCAAGCCACGGGCACACACATCTCAGTGCAGCTGCCCACACACAGGCGATGATCAGCATAGCCATGCCCTTAGCACCAACATGTCTTCTGCATGAGGCTCCTCTCTGGGGCACAAGAGTCCCCAGTAGAGCAGGGCACTCAGGGGTTTCTTGCTACCAAGGAGAAGACTCAGCCTGAAACCCTGCAGCTCTGGATGCAGTGCCTGTGCCGGGTGGCAGACACCAGGGAGTCTCTGAGGCAAAGGGTCTGCACTGCTGGGGATGTCAGGGAGGTACCAAATCCCCACTGCCAGGGTATTTCTGGAAGCAGCTCCTTCTCCCTCCCTGAAGAGTCTCTGCAGTCTGGAACTGTCCCTGCAGCTGCTTCTCTTTGCCCATGTCACCTCCTGCTCTGTGCTTACAGTCCTTTGCTCAGCACTGCTCTGCAGACCCCTCCTGGCATCAGGGCACTGCCCTGGGGAACCTCTGTGTGTGTGGGGCTCTGGCCAAGCTCTGACAAGTCCTAATGACCACTGACTTCTTCAAAGTTATTCAAGAAAATCGCAGCTCCCAATTCCCACCCAGTCCACAGGAGCAGAAAATTCAAAGCAAAATCTCTTTACCTTTCTCCTGCAGTGAGCTCTCAGCATCAATCAGCTCTCTCAGCCTCACAGGTCTCCCCTCAGTGCCTACAGGCAGTGTCCCCAGCCCTGTGTGCTTGGCAGAGGAGCTGCTCCTGGGCACAGCTGTATCTTATCACAGCTGCCGGGTTGCCATGAGCTCCCTTCATCCCAGGAGCCTGGCCCAGCTCAGCAGGATAAGAGCAATTCTTCTAGGCTCCCTCCTGATGCCTCAGGCCTCATGGGTATCACTCTATGATCTCATCTCTGACTTTCCCTCCCTCAGCTGGGGACAAATCCTTCTGTCCAGCAGAGTCTTTTCTCCTGATCAAACCAGAGCTGGGAAGCAGAATCACCTTTCCTTGTCTCCCCATGAGACAGGACCCCGAGGTTGACACAGTGAGGGGACTCTTTCCCCCTATGAAAGGAAGGGAGTTAGGTGAGCATTTGGGCATTTCTTGGTGTTGCACAAGAACAAAATCAGGAAAAACAAATCCACAAATCTCTGCTCTAAAGTTGGGGGAAGTGGAAACCACCATCCAGAAAAGATCATATAGATCAAAAAAGACAGACCTTCTGCTGCAAGGACAAACTGACACCTGGAGAGCTCCCATCAGAGCCCCAGACAGCCAGAGGCACCCTCAGCCAGCAGGAAATGCACCTCCCAAAAAGGACCTTTCCAATATATTATAGAACAGGGAGAGGCAGTCCTTGGGTCTGCAATGAAAACGTCTTGCTCAGTGAAGAGTACCAGAACTTCTAATGCTTTGTTCTCTTTGCAGAGGGCTCCATGCAAAGAGGCAGAGAATGTCCAAGGGCAGCTTAATTCCCCACTTTCTCCCCCCGCTCATGGCAGACACAGGGGAGCTGCAGTGGGTTTCTCAGTGCTGTGCTGCACGTGGCCAACACATGTTCCCTCGGTCTCTGCAAGGGCAATTCTGGTGACCAGTTCTTCTCTGCAGTCCCCTAGAACCTCAGGCTCACATGCTCAGATACCTATTCCAGGGAGATTGGTCTTCTTGTATTTAGTATCTGTTTAGTTTTGGGGTGTTTTGTGGGTTATCTGTGGAAGCTGAAGGCCAGGAACGTCTTTCGGTCCTCGCACCTTTGGTTTGGGAGCTATTGCTGGACATTTAGGAGTTTCCTAGGTGGACGCTGGTAGAGCCCGAAAATTGCATTGAGAGAACCTGGGACCTTAGAAACGGATCAAGACGGTCTTGTAATCCAGAGAACACTTTTGTCTGGGGTGTAGAGTGGACTTCCAGAGCCAGCAGAGATTGGACAGAGCTCTAGTGTTTCCTGAGGCAAATCAAAATGGAGGTTTATTTGCCCCCCTTAAGGGTAGGGAATTGCTGGGTGTGTTTGTGAGAAGGCAGAGCTGGTGCTTGGAACACAGGGACATATAAAGATGAGGAGATTTCCTGGGTCTGACTTCTCCTTTTCCTACCGCTGGACAATGGGACAGGAGGTATGAAAAGGAGCTCTCCAGTGTGAACAAGCCATTGAGACTTCTGAATCCTCACTTTGAGTGATCACTGGGTCTACCAAGAGCCTCCTCAAGTGCCTTCAGCTACTTCTCTTCCCATGGACAGCAGCTGCATGACAATGACCGGATTCATCAGGGATGCTCGGACCTGCCCTTTACCACGTGCCAACAAGAACATGCACCCAGGCAGTGCTCTGAACCCAGACATGTTTTTGTAGGGCCAAGGTGAGTCCACAGAACTTGTGATGGGGTCTGTGAGAGATGACAGGAAAAAGCCATGTGACAGGGAAACATCTGCCAGGAGGAAAATCTCCAGGCAGCAGGGATAATGCGAGGGAATGAGAGGAAACCAAACCCAGAAATGTTGTGGGTGGGAGAATTCAGGAAAACCTATATCAGCCCCTCTACTGCAGACCCCTTCTTATGAGAAAGCCCTATTCCTCCAAGCAAAACCTCTGCCCTCAGGGTGGTGGGTTCCAAGACATGAACCATCTCTTCTGCAAACAAAGCTCCAGTGCCAGGGCTGACTCCTCACCATGCTGAGACCAGAGGCCCTGCTTCTCTTGGTACACTCAGCCAGTATCAACCAGGATTCCAGCCACAGAGCTGAGGAAAATCCTGGAAAAAGAGAAGTGGGTGCATGAAGCAGGAGGAGTATCCATGGGACTTGGGTTTGAGTTCATTCAGAGAAATCTCCCCTAACTTGCTGTGGTTTACTCCTAAATAGTGCCTCATGCCCAGAAACAGGAAACGTCCAATGGTTCCATCACCGAGTTCCTCCTCGTGGTATTCACAAACACACGGGAGCTGCAGCTCCTGCACTTCCGGCTCTTCCTCAGCATCTACCTGGCTGCCCTCCTGGGAAATGGCCTCATCATCATCACCATAGCCTGTGACCACCACCTCCACACCCCCATGTACTTCTTCCTACTCAACCTCTCTGTTCTTGACTTTAGCTGCATCTCCACCACTGTTCCCAAAGCCATGGCCAATTCCTTGTGGGACACCAGGACCATTTCCTACACAGGATGTGTGGCTCAACTCTTTTTCTTTGTATTTTTGATCACAGCAGAGTTCTGTCTTCTCACTGTCATGGCCTATGACCGCTACGTTGCCATCTGCCACCCCCTGCACTATGGGACCCTCCTGGGCAGCAGAGCTTGTGTGCACATGGCAGCAGCTGCCTGGGCCAGTGGGTTTCTCAGTGCTGTGCTGCACACAGCCCGTCTGCCAAGGAAATACCCTGGGTCAGTTCTTCTGTGAAATCCCCCAGATCCTCAAGCTCTCTTGCTCAGATGCCTATGTTGTGGAAGTTGGGCTTAATGTACTTACAGTCTGGTTTTTTCTTTGCATGTTTTGTGTTCATTGTGGTGTCCTATGTGCAGATCTTCAGGTCTGTGCTGAGGATCCCCTCGCAGCAGGGACGGCACAAAGCCTTTTCCACCTGCCTCCCTCACCTGGCTGTGGTCTCCTTGTTTATCAGCACTGGGACATTTACTTATTTGAAACCTTCTTCCATCTCCTCCCCATTGCTGGACCTGATAGTGACTGTTCTGCACTCAGTGGTGCCTCCAGCAGTGAACTCCCCTCATCTACAGCATGAGGAACCAGGAGATCAAAGATGCACTGAAGAAGTTCAAGAAACTGTGGAGCTCTTGCTTTGAGTTTCAGGGAGTTAAAATTTTCCCCATCTTCAGTAGTCTGTCTCAGTGCCTCTTTAGCCAATTCTCTTTCCTAAAGAGTCCTTGCATGGATGGTCACTGTGGAAGGCCCAGCTCAGCAAGTACTGCTCGCACTTAGCACATCCAGTTTCAGTCTGTGGTTTATGGTTTCCTGAACTGAATCCTATTTGACTTTTGATTCTTGGTAATGAGAGAAATCTCTGTATCTGTGAGCAGGCAGCTCTCTGAGGAAAGCAGGTGGGAGTTGGTGCAAAGGACCTCTTGCATCTAGCTGTGCAATTCAGTGAAGTCTGATGTCAGGAAAAGTGATGCCCATCCCAGATGGCCAGTGAGAGAGATGGTGGTGTTGGGGAGGTGAGGAGAAAGGGTTTTAATATTGTGTTGGACTTGAAGGAGACTGCTTTTCCTACCTCCTTAGGTGACCATGTGGATCTATATGAACTGGAGAATGCTGCTATCGCCTCTTCTCTGTAAAAGAAACATTTATAAATAGCCTTTTCAATAGCAAAAATCCTCTTCCATCAAATGTGCACTGAAATCTCCCTTGTTATATTAGGATTATCTTAACAAGTCTTAGAGTATTGAGGACAATTACTAGGGTGAGACAAAGCACTTGTGGGCTCTCTGCATTTGGATGAGCCTCATGGTGGAGTTGATGCTGAGCACATGGCTCTCCAGTGCTGAAAGATTTCATTAGCTGCTCAAGAAGGCAAAGTCAGAAGCGAACACTGAAGTTTCTTGGAGCATTGATTTATCCCACTGAGGGCTGTTACCAACAAAGTTTCCCCAAGGACTCGTGTTTTGGAAAACATGAGTTGAAACTTAGCCCTAGCAACATAAACATTAATAGCTGGAGTGGACAAAGCTGATAGGGCCTGGTACATCCCCTGTAACAACTGTATTGCATCATGCCGTGTCTCATCAGTTGAAACCAATGTAAGAGGGTGTGAAACAGGGTGTAGGATCACTGCATATTGTATCAGGAGATGACCATTTCAAAACAGCTCAGTAACAAAACAGCAAAACCCAAGACCCAATAAAAAGCCAGAAGACCCTACACCTTACTATTACTGTTGGTCTGAAGTGCCGTGTGAGGCTGAGGTGTGGGGAACTTTGTTTGTAAGGGTACATTGCCTGAGGGGTGTCTTTGTTCAAGGTCCCTCTTCAGAGGCAGGCAGAGGAAAGTTCAGGTGATTCTAATGCTGAGAAAAGCCTTGACATGTTTCATCAAGCCAGACACTAAGCCCTGACTCGCAGCCCTTGGGGAGGGAGATCCTGTCCCTCATGCACGGCTCAGTTTTTTCCTGGGTGGTGTTTCATCTCCAGGAAATGACTGAGTGCCACACACCACTCACTAACCCCCTCCCCTGGGAGGAGAAGCAGACATACCCCCCTGGGTTGGGATAAGGACAGTGAAAGGGGAAGAACAACATAGCCCATGACAAAATGCAGGCACAGTGATGACACAGAACACTGCACCAAGCCAACCCCTGACCCAATGCCAGATGGAACTCAGACTGTCCTGGAGCCATGCAGGCCTGCCTCTTTCCTCCCAGCCCCTTTTATGGGACAGTGATGTCACCTGGTGTGGAAAACAGCCTGGGACATCTCAGCTCACCTGTGCTGGCTCCTTGGGCAAGTTAACTCTGTCCTAGCTGGAACCAGGAAATTATCCACCCCTTTTTTCACACCACCTACATCATGCCTGGATCTTACATTTTCAGTTGATTTGGCTGGTTCATATAATTTGTATAATATTTCAGTGAGACCTGGACAGGCTGAAGAGCTGGGCAGTAAGAAACCAAATGAGGTTCAATAAAAGCAAGTGTAGAGTCTGGCACCTGGGAAGGAATAACTGTTTGAATCAGGAAAGCTGGGGGTTGATCTGCTGGAGAAGAGCTCTGTGGAGAAGGACCTGGGGGTCCTGGTGGGTGACAGGTTGGCCATAAGTCAGCAGTGTGGCCTGGTGGCTAAGAGAGCCAATGGGATCCTGGGGGGCATCAGGAGGAGTGTGGCCAGCAGGTCAAAGGAGGTGATCCTCCCCCTCTGTTCTGTCCTGGTCAGGCCTCACCTGGAGTATTGTGTCCAGTTCTGGGCTCCCTGGGATAAAACAGACAGGGATCTCCTGGAGAGAGTCCAGAGGAGGCTACGGAGATGGTGAAGTACCTGGAGCATCTCCCCTATGTGGAAAGGCTGAGTGAGCTGGGGCTGTTCAGCCTGGAGAGAAGAAGACTAAGGGGGGACCTAATTAATGTTTATAAATATCTTAAGTATGGGATGCAGGGGGACATGGGCAGCCCCTTTTCAGTGTCTGTGGGGACAGGACAAGGGGCAATGGCTGCAAGTTGGAGCACAGGAAGTTCCACACCAACATGGGGAAGAACTTTTTCCCAGTGAGGGTGACAGAGCCCTGGGACAGGCTGCCCAGGGAGGTGGTGGAATCTCCTTCACTGGAGATATTCAAGACCTGCCTGGACGCCTATCTGAGTGATATGTCCTAGGGAGCTCCTTTGGCAGGGGGTTGGACACAATGATCTCTCGTGGTCCCTTCCAACCCCTGTGATCCTGTGATTCTGTGATTTACACCATGTGCCATGGACTGAACCATTATACAGCAACAATTTAGCAGCTGTCCTTACCTAAATTTAAATCCTCTTGGGGTGCACACTGGACTTCCCCATCCTTTCACATTACCCACCAAATGCACCCGGGTCCCTGAGCAAAAGCAATCCCACAGATAGGTTTGCCTTTGCCTGCAGCAGGGATAACCCAGACACTCTTCCCCAACAGGTTTTTCATGTGCACTACAGGGATTTTATCCCCTTCTACAGTACATGGGAGTTTTGATTGTGCAGGAACAGTTTGACTGGAAGATGTTCTGGAGTTAATTAACCAGGTGGACATGGCTAAACACATATCCCAGTTTTAGGGTTCCACCATCCATGGCTCTTATTGCAGTTCTTAGTGTCCATTGTACCTCTCCGTTTTCCCACAGGCTGGTGCATGGGAATATGATATATCCATTTGATGCCATG
Organism: Fulica atra; assembly: GCA_013372525.1. NCBI lineage: Eukaryota > Metazoa > Chordata > Aves > Gruiformes > Rallidae > Fulica > Fulica atra. Next base: position 10,657 of record JABXFB010012020.1, read on the forward strand.
TTCTTTGGCCCAGGTGAGATTATTTGGGAAATGAGTCTCTTTGTCTGACTCAATTCCCTGTGCAGTGCCATGTTGCCAGAGGACTGGCTTCTCAAGACCCAGGATAGTGTTGTGGGCAATGGCATGGGGCACAGGATATGTTTTTAGCCAGCCAGTGGTTGTACTCAGCCACCAAAGGAACTGAGAAAAAAGCATTTGCAATGTCGATCCTGCCATACCACTTGGCTGTATTTGACTCCAGTTCGTTCTGGAGTTCTGACATCTCCAGCACCGAGGCACTCAGAGGTCACAGCTTGCTTTCACTTGGAAGGGAATCCAGTACACCTGGAATCAAATGCCTCAGGGGAGGAACACAGCCCCACCATCTGCCATGGGCTGAGCCAATCTGCAGTAGAACAGGGAGATCTGTAAGCTAGCCTCCACCAAAGCTGGAGCCCACCTGGCCTTGGAGGCCAGGAGGAGCCAGGTCCTCTCTGCTTGGGGCTGGGCACAGCTTTCCCCTGGGGATCTCACTGAGGAGCGCTCCTCACCTGTGACCTGGCACTGGTGGCACAGGGACAAGGGCTGCTGGGGCAGGGCTGAAATAGCTCAGCTGGGAGAGTGTTAGACCAAAGATCTAAAGGTCCCTGGTTCAACTTTACCAAACCAGTGAGATGATAACACTGAGCACTGCACTGACATGAGGACCAACCCAATGCTCTGGACACACTTGAACTGTCCCAGAGCAGCACAGGAGAGCCCCTTCCTGACCAGCCCCTTTATGGGGCAGTGATGTCAGGTGTATGGAAAACAGCCCAGGCTAACTCAGCTCACCTGTGCTGGCTGCCTGGGGAGGTTACCTCTGACTTGGACAGAACCCAGCCCTGCTTTCTCCTTCACCTCTTACCAGACCACCGTCCCTGGCCTATGGCTGTGGATCTGCAGCTTTGAGCACTGCTCCAGCACCATGAGTCCTCAGCATCTCCTTGGCAGGACTCTCCATTCAGTTCTCCTCTGGGCCGGTGTCCAGCTCTCGCTCCCTCCCTGCTCCACAAGGATCTAGATCTCTCCACTGCAGGGTCTCTGCAAAGACCCCATCTCTCCCCTCTGTCATTCTCCATGGTGCACAGACTGCTTTTCACTTCACATACCCCCTTTAGCTGGCTCTCAGCTCCCAGACCAGAGGAAACTGTCATCCCAGTCAGAGGCCTGAGTGGCCTCTGAAGCTGAGGCCTGAGTGGCAGCACCTTTCCTCCAGAGCTCTGTTGCAGCCAGAACTCTGATGTGCCTGGGACAACTGACCAAGCTGTGATGGGAATCACCCACGACAGTGTATGGATATGTCCTGGTTTCAGTCAGGATGGAGTTAACTTCTTTTGTAGCAGTGGATGGAATGCTGTGTTTGAGAGTTAAAATGAAAGCAGAGCTGATAACACCCTGATGTTGTTAGTTGCTGTCAGACAGTCAAGGGCTTTCTCAGCTCTTCATGATAAACAAGGGGCAAAGCCAGGACAGGTGACCCAACTGACCAAAGAGAGTATTCCACGCCAATTACCTCCTGCTCAGTATAAAGGGGGGAGAGGAGAGGAGAGGAGAGGAGAGGAGAGGAGAGGAGAGGAGAGGAGAGGAGTCATTGACATCCAGGAAGTCCTTACAAGCATGTCTCATTAAAGAACTAAAGAGTTCTACAACTAATTGGATTTTAATTAGCTTAGACAAACTGGAGAGAAAAAAAACCACAAAACAAACAAAAGCCCAAACTAAAAACCTACTAAAGAGGGAGTGGTCATAATGTGAGTTACATTGTTGGTGATATGAGCAGTTTATTGCTGCTTAGAAAAATCCAGTCCCCAGTTTCCACACAGAATCCTTGAGCTCCTGGTTCCTCATGCTGTAGATGAGGGGGTTCATTGCTGGTGGAATCACCGAGTAAAGAAATGACAATACCAAGTCCAGAAATAGGGAGGAGATGGAGGGGGATTTCAGGTGGGCAAACACACCAGAGCTGATAAACAAGGAGACCACAGCCAGGTGAGGGAGGCAGGTGGAAAAGGCTTTGTGCCGTCCCTGCTGTGAGGGGATCCTCAGCACAGCCCTGAAGATCTGCACATAGGACACCACGATGAACACAAAACACACAAAAGCTAAACAGACACTGAACACAAGGACTCCAGATTCCCTGAGGTAGACATCTGAGCAGGAGAGCTTGAGGATCTGGGGGATTTCACAGAAGAACTGGTCAACAGCATTGCCATGGCAGAGGGGCAGTGAAAATGTACTGGCTGTTTGGAGAACAGCATTGAGAAACCCACTGGCCCAGGCAGCTGCTGCCATGTGGACACAAGCTCTGCTGCCCAGGAGGGTCCCGTAGTGCAGGGGGTGGCAGATGGCAACGTAGCGGTCATAGGCCATGACAGTGAGAAGACTGTACTCTGTTGTCATCAAAAACACAAAGAAAAGGAGTTGAGCCAGACATCCTGTGTAGGAAATGGCCCTGGTGTCCCACAAGGAATTGGCCATGGATTTGGGAACAGTGGTGGAGATGCAGCCAAGGTCAGTAAGAGAGAGGTTGAGGAGGAAGAAGTACATGGGGGTGTGGAGGTGGTGGTCACAGGCTATGGTGATGATGA
>JABXFB010012021.1:0-13264 GCA_013372525.1 Fulica atra
TGTTGAATTTAATGGTGAATCTTGTCAGGTTTCTTGTGTTGTTGGGAAAATAACTCCCTGTGTGCTGCCTGTGTGCAGCCAGTTCTCTAAGGAAAGCAGGGGAGCTGGTACAGAGGGGCTGTAATGCCCCACTGTGGAGTGCAGCAGAGAGACCTGATGTAAGGACAAGGGATGCAAGTCCCAGTTGGCTGGTGAGAGTCATGGTGGGCTTGTGGAGATGTGCAGCAAGGTTGTCCCCACTGTGTCAGACCTCAAGGGACCCTTTTCCAGAGCAGTCCAATCCTCCTTAGGAGGCACCCTGGATCAATCTCATTCAGAGGTTGTCACCTCTCCTCTACAGTGAAAATAATAACCTACACCCTTAAAAAGAAATCAATTTTACTCTGAGCTCCCTTTGAAACAGCTTCAATGGTCTGTACATCTCTTGAAGACTTGAAGATAATTACATGAAGAGACATAGCTCGTTAGGGCTTGCTTGTTATTATAATGAGCCCTGTGGTGCATTTGGTGCTGAGTCCTTGAAGCTCAGGAACTGAGAGGAGATTACACAATAAACTCCATGTCAAAAGTAGAAGCCAAATTCCCCTCAAGTGTTAATGAGTCCCGCTGAGAGCCATTGCTGGCTGAGCCTCCCCAGGGACTCGTTAGCACAGGTAGTTGGAGGCCATGTTGGCTGGTAGGCAAAGGCAATGTACAAGCAGCTGAGATGCTGAGCAAGCCCTGGGTTGGTTTGATGAAGCAGAAAGGCCAAGCCCTGACCCACAGCCCCATGGAAGACAGGTCCTGTCCCTCAGGCATTGCTCAGGCTCTTCCTGGGTCAGCGTGGGGTGTGTAATGCTGAGGGAAGAACAACAGGATGAGAGTTTCTCCTCATTGTTTGTCCAAAGCCCAGCTAGAAATTCATCTGTCCTCCATTTAAATAAAAGAAAGAGCAGGGAGAGCCTCCATCCCCTATCAGATTCAGGAGGAAACATTGTGGAAAGAGGAGGCCAAGGCTGAGGTGCTTAATGAAATCTTTGCCACTGTCTTTAGTAATAGGAGCAGTTGTACAGAGAGAATCCAACTCCCTGAGCGAGGAGACAGGGACAGGGAGCAGAATGAGCCCACCTCAATCCAGGAGGAGATGGTCCTGCTGCACCACAGAGATGTGCAGAGATCTGTGGGGCTGAATGGGATGCAGCCAAGGGTGCAGAAAGAGCTGGCAAGGGGGGTTCACCAAGCTCCTTTCCATCAGTCCTGGCTGACTGGAGAGGAACCAGCAGATTGGAAATCAATCAACGTAATTTCCAATATATGAAGGGACAGAAGAATGATCAGGGAAATTACACCTCTGATAGTTTGACTTCAGTCCCAGAGAAGCTGGTGGAGCAGATCATCCTGAGCACCATTATGGAGTTCATGAAGAACCCCCAAGTGATCAGGCCCAGTCAGCTTGGGTTCATAAGAGCAGCTCCTGTTTGACCAACCGTATCGCCCTGTATGACAGGGTGACCTGCTTCTTGGAGAAGGGAAGGGCTCTGCATGTTGTCTACCTTGACTTTAGCAAGGCCTTGGACACAGATTACCAACACCTTCTCCTAGAGAAGCTCACTGCCTGGGCTTGGAAACTGTAGTGGTTCAGCCCCGAACAATGGCTGAGCACCACATGCTGCTCGCTCACTCCCGGAGGAGAAACAGACAGAGCCTCTGTGGGCTGGGAGAAGGACAGTTTAGAGACAAAAGTACCATAAAAGGGGAGCAATAACAGCCCCAATTGCACTCACACCCAGTGATAGCACAGAGAGTACCTTACAAACCCAACAATAACAGTGCTGCACCATGCCATGACCATCCCTCCCCAGCCAGCCCCTTGGATGGGGAAGTGGTGTCAGGTGGTGTGGAAAACAGCCCAGCTGATCTCAGCTCAGCTGTGCTGGCTTCTTGGGGAGGTGAACTATGGCCTGTCCAGTACCAGGAAATTATCCACCCCTGTTCCAACACTAGGCGTGTTACATTTTCAGAGTATTTGGCAGGTTCATAACATCATTTTTTATTTAGACCATCTGCCATGGACCACCATTCAGGCATCAGTATAGAGCTACATATGTGGCCACTTTTTTCCTTTGGCAATGTCTAAAGCCAGCTGGATGGCTTTCACCTCTGCAAACTGGCTGGATTTGCCTTCTCCATAGGCAGCTTCTGCAACTTGTTGTGTAGGACTCCATACAGCAGCCTTCCACCTCTGATGTTTACCAGCAATGCCACAGGACACGTCGGTGAACAGGGCATATTTTTTCTCATTTTCTGGCAGTTCACTACACACTATGCACTATTCAGCACTTGTCACCTGCTTCTCTGGTGATATTCCACAGTCTTTGCCTTCTGGCCAGTCTGTGATCACTTCCAGGTTTCCTGGGTGATTGGGGTTTCCTATTCCAGCCCACTGTGTGATAAGTGTGACCCACTTGCTCCACGTAGCATCAGTGACATGGTGTATAGAAGGGGCCTTCCCTTTGAACATCCAGCCCAGCACTGGCAGTTAAGGTGCCAGGAGGAGCTGGGCTTCAGTCTCAATCACTTCTTGAGTGGCTCCAACCCCTTCATATGCATCCAGTATTTCTTTATCTGTTGGAGTATAAATGGCCTCAGATCCTCTGTAGCCCTGACTCCAAAACCCCAGAGATCGGCCTTGAGCCTCCCCTGGTGCTTTCTGCCAGAGTCTCCAGGTAGGGCCATTCTCCCTGGATGTAGTGTAGAGCACATTCTTTACACCTGGCCCTGTTGGGACTGGCCCAAGGGCTACTGCATGGACTATGTCCTGTTTGATCTCTTCAAAGGCTTCTCACTGCTCAGGGACCCATTGGAAATCGGTCTCTTACCAGGTTACACAGCAGAGAGGGCTGACAATGAGACTGGTTTGGGATATGCATTCTCAGGAAACCCACAGTGCCTAGGAAAGCTTGGGTCTCCTTTTTGTGGGTGGATGGAGACATAGCTGCTATTATACTGATAACATCCTGATAATTTATTCCTAAGAAGTGGATTCCTTAAGCAGGTCCCTTGCCCTTACTTTGTCTGATGGCAAAACCAGCTTTAGCAGAATTCAGATCATTTTCTTCCCTTTCTCAAACAATTCCTCAGCTGTGTTGTCCCATGCCATGACATCATCAATATACTGTAGATGCTCTGGGGCTTCATCCAGCTCTAATGCAGACTGGATCAGTCCATGGCGGATGGTGGGGCTGTGTTTCCAGCCCTGGGGCAGTCGATCTCAGGTTTACTGGATTCCCTTCCAAGTGAAAGCAAAGTCTGGCCTGCACTCTGCCACCAAAGGAATCAAGAAAAAAGCATTTGCAATGTCGATTGTGGCGTAGCATCTGGCTGCTTTTGACTCCAGTTCACACTGGAGTTCCAGCAGGTCTGGCACTGCAGCACTCAGAGGCAGCGTGACCTCATTCAGGGCACCATAGTCCAGCATCAGCCTCCACTCTGCACTGGGCTTCTGCACTGGCCAGATTGCACTGTTGAAGGGTGAGCGGGTTCTACCAATCACTCCCTGACTCTCCAGTTGATGATCAGTTTCTGAATGGGAATCAGGGAGTCTCTGTTGGGTGTGGTATTGTTGCCTGTGCACCATCATGGTAGCAACTGGTAGTCGCTGTTCTTCAACCTTTAGCAGCCCCACAACAGAAGGGTCTTCTGACAGTCCAGACAGAAGAGACACTTGTTCAATGTCTTCTGTCTCTGAGGCAGCTATTCCAAAAGCCCACTGGTACCCTTTTGGGTCTTTGAAGTGCCCTCTCTGCAGGAAGTCTATGCCCAGTCTGCACAGAGCTGCAGATCATCAGGATCACACTAAATCATCTCTCACATGGCTAATCCCCTCAGATAATGGATATCTCTCTCCACTGGTCTTGCCAATACACAACATCTTCAATGAACTGGTACCGTGCCCTTACACTCGATAAAAGTCACCTCCAGAGGCTGAGGGCTTGAGGCTTCCTTCCAATTGCCTTGTTACTGCCTCCTTCTCTGGACAGGGATCCCAGCTGCTTGGCCTCCCTGCCTTCTCCCTGCTGCCTGCCCCATTGTCCCAGCATGGGAGTAGCCAGGTGATGATGTGCTCCCCTGGAAGGCGGCTGAAGTCTTTTCTCATGTCTCTCAGCTCAAGGACAAGGATCGCGTTATAACCTCTGGTATTGCCTCTTCAGGTCCTTGCAATGGTCCCAGTTCATCATCTTTCACGATGAGGACTGATTTCTCCATGTATTTCTTCTTCTGGATAGAGGTGACTGACAGTCGTACTGGTTGGCTGTCTGGATCAGCTCTGGGGTTGGCCTCTGAGGTTTGAGTACCCATGGTGCTTGTTGGGGAGACTGCAGGAGCTGCACTCTCTGAGGCACGGGTAGCTCCAGTGCCTGTTGGAAGGGTTCTTTCTGGCTCAGCTGTGGTGTTGCTTTCTGAGGCCTGGGCAGCCAAAGTGCCTCTGTTTTTCTTGTCTAGGTATTTTTAATGCCCTCCCACACCCCATGCCACCCCTGACCCTTCAGCCCAGGGAAGACCTCTTGGCAATATTCTTGGAACAGTTGTTGGTAACACATAGGTCCAGACAGACATTCAGGAGAGCGAGCAAGACACATATGCTGGTCTGAACATCCCAGGGATAGTCAACATTCTCAACAGATGCTGTAAAAAGCCTAAAGGGAAAAGGGGAGGAGAAAGCACCCCTCACCTCATCCTCTACCATTATCACAAACCTTCAGGCCTGACCTTGGGCTCCAAAAAGGGCTGTGGTGGTTCAGCTCCAACCAGTGGCTGAGCAGCACATGCCGCTCACTCACTCCCACAGGAGAAACAGACAGAGCCTCCGTGGGCTGACCTAAGGACAGTTTACTGATCAAATCACCATAAAAGGCAAATAGCCCACAGTGAATTTCACTTATACCCAGTTATGACCCAGTCACTGCACAACATGATGACCAACCTGATGACTTGGCTGCACTCCTTGCCCTGGAGGCACGAGGAGTGCCCCTCCCCAACAAGCCCCTTTTGTGGGGGAGTGATGTCAAGTGGTGTGGCAAACAGCCTGGGCTAACTCAGCTCTCCTGTGCTGCCTGCCTGGGGAGGTTAATTCTGCCCTGGCAAGATCCAGGACAGATGGGATGGGATTGGGATGGGGATGGGATTGGGATGATGTAGTCAAGTCACCCATCAATCAGGTGGCATGTCAGTTTGCCAGGGTTGTTTGCCTGTGCAGCTGTAAAGTCACAGGCTGTAGGAGGTGATAACTGCCCTACGACCTGCCCAAATCCTTCCACAAACTCTGCCAGCCAGGGACTGGCTGCTGAGGGAGGGGTTAAATGTTGGAGAGACTGTAACAATGCTCATTAAACTGTTGCCCAGAGGAGCAGTAAGGAAGATGCCCAGGAAGAGGCAGAAGTGCAGGAGCTGCAGCTCCCATGGGTTCTGTAAAGGCCAGGAGGAGGAACTGGCTGCTGGAGCTGCTGTTGGACATGTGGTTCCTCTGGGTATTGATGGTCCTAACTGTGACCATCTGGTGTCTTTTCATTTGGCCAAAGGAATTCCCCACCAGGCTCAAAAATGCTCCTCATCCCAGGCAGCATTGCTCTATTGGACCTTGAATCCACTCATGTCTCTTGGACCACCTCTGGCCCTACAGGTGACAACAGGGTTGGTGTCTGAGCAACTCTCTCCTGGCCTCCACCCTCAGTAATTCCCATGGGCACGGGGACCAGCAGCTCCCAGGCAGCCATGCTCCTTAACCTTTGCAGGGGGTCAGAGACCCCTGCCTGTCCCTGCCTGGGGGTCCTGTCTCATGCAGAGACAAGGAAAGGGGATTGTCCTGCCCAGCTCTGGTTTGTTCAGGAGAAAGGACTCTGCTGGACACAAGGATTTCTCCCCAGCCAAGGGAGGGAACGTCAGTGAGAACTTCAGTTTCTTTCCAAGAAGGTTCCCTGGAGCTCCAGGAAGGAGCCCAGAGGGGATGGAGAGTATGATGTCTTCACCTGCTCCTCTGCTGTGAGCTGGGCTGGGCTCCTGGGATGGACAGTGGGAGCTCAGAAATATTGCAGCGCTGCAGAGAGACAGCTCTGGCCAGGAGCAGCTCCTCTGCCAAGCACACAGGGCTGGGGACACTGCCTGGAGGCACCGAGGGGAGACCTGTGAGGCTGAGAGAGCTGATGGATGCTGAGAGCTCACTGGAGGAGAAATCTCCACAACCTCTCCCTGGTATGTCTGTGGGTGCAGGGCAATGCAGGTTCTGTTCCTGGAGGGATCTCCTAAAGCTGGGACATGGGGCAGTGTGTGGGGTCTGTCAGGAGGACAGGTTCTCTCTAGGACCAGAAGGTGCTGCCTGGAAGGGATGCCCTTCTGCCCCATCAGAGGGACAGGGCAGGACAGCTGTCTTCTCCTGGGCATGGCTGCAGAGGTGTGAAGCAGCGTGTGCACTCAGGGGTGCCCAGGGCTGTCCTTGTGAGCAGGGTCCCTGTGCCACGGGGTCTGTGTGCTGGGGCAGGGACTCTGCTGCTGCCAGGTTCAGAACTCAGCCTGGCTGGTGGGATTTCCACAGCAATAGAGACGGTAGCTGTGGGTTGAAGGAGAGACCCAGGGAAGGGCAGCACAGGTTCCTTCTTCTGTAAGAAAGTGCTGCCTGGGTCAGCTTTACTTCCAGCTCCAGCTGATTCTTGAGACATTCTAAAGGGACTTTGAAAAAAAAAATCAAGAAAGCATTTTCCTGCAAGGCAGTGTCTGCTTTGACTGTTCCTCTCCTGTGGGCTGTGCTGTGGTAGATGAGAACTTATTTCTCCCCAAAGAATATGCAATGAAAACTCAAATCTTATTAAGACTTTGGAGCTTTGCCTGAGCCCTGCACACACAGAGGTTCCCAGGGCAGTGCCCTGATGCCAGGAGGGGTCTGCAGAGCAGAGCTGAGCACAGGGCAGGTTGGATGAGGTCTGTGAGCACAGAGCGGGAGGTGAGATGGGCAAAGAGAAGCAGCTGCAGGGACAGCTCCAGGCAGCAGAGACATTGTCAGGGAGAAAGAAGGAGCTGCTCCCAGCAATGCCCTGGCAGTGGGGATTTGGTACCTCCCTGACATCACCCACCGTGCTGATACTTTCCCACAGCAACCCCCTGGTTTCTGCCACCCAGCACAGACTCTGCACCCAGACTTCCATGTTTTCAGTCTGAGAAACCTGCGAGTACCTGTCTGTCTGTCCCTGTCCTTGCAGCCCTGGCTGGACTGTTTCTCACTGTTTCCATTCCTGTCCTTGCTGCCTTTGTCCCACCATTACCAAAGCTCTGCTCTGCCCTCAGGTGTAACAGGAGTGACAGTGCTGAAAAGATCATTCCTATCCACAGGGGATTTAGTCTGAGATCACACCATCCCTCTATGTACTGACTGCTGCCAGGCAGGACTGAGTTCTAGAGAGCCCACAGCTGACCCTCCTCCCAGCAGTGACACGCTCAAGCCAGCAGCAAATATACCTCCCAAAAGAGACGTTTCCAAAGTCCTCCTGAATACAGAGAGCCAATGTCATGATATTCTTTATGAAGTGGAAGAGGCTTTTCTCTGAGAAGAGTTCCCTAATGTCTCACTGTGCCCTTTCCTCCTTGCACAGGTCTCCACACTTGATGCCAGCAGATGTCCAACAGCAGCAGCTCCATCAGCCAGTTCCTCCTCCTGCCCTTTGCAGACACACGGGAGATGCAGCTCCTGCACTTCTGCCTCTTCCTGGGCATCTACCTGGCTGCTCTCCTGGGCAATGGCCTCATCATCATCACCATAGCCTGTGACCACCACCTCCACACCCCCATGTACTTCTTCCTCCTCAACCTCTCTCTTGCTGACCTTGGCTGCATCTCCACCACTGTTCCCAAATCCATGGCCAATTCCTTGTGGGACACCAGGGCAATCTCATTCTTGGGATGTGCTGCACAGGTCTTCTTCGTTTTCTTCTATGCTGGTGCAGAGTTGTCTCTTCTCACTGTCATGGCCTATGACCGCTACGTTGCCATCTGCCACCCCCTGCACTACGGGACCCTCCTGGGCAGCAGAGCTTGTGTCCACATGGCAGCAGCTGCCTGGGCCAGTGGGTTTCTCCATGCTGTGCTGCACACAGCCACCACATTTTCACTGCCCCTCTGCCATGGCAATGCTGTTGACCAGTTCTTCTGTGAAATCCCCCAGCTTCTCAAGCTCTCCTGCTCAGACACCATCAGGGAAGTTGCGCTTCTTATGCTTAGTTCCTGTTTAGCCTTTGGGTGTTTTGTGTTCATTGTGGTGTCCTATGTGCAGATCTTCAGGGCTGTGCTGAGGATCCCCTCGCAGCAGGGACGGCACAAAGCCTTTTCCACCTGCCTCCCTCACTTGGCCGTGGTCTCCCTGTTTCTCAGCACTGGTGTGTTTGCCAACATGAAGCCCCCCTCCATCTCCTCCCTATTTCTGGACTTGGTAGTGGCATTTCTTTACTTGGTAGTTCCACCAGCAGTGAACCCCCTCATCTACAGCATGAGGAACCAGGAGCTCAAGGATGCCATGTGGAAACTGAGGACTGGATGTTTTGAAGTAGCAACGAACTGATCAATTTCGGCATATCACTGGCCATGTAACTGAGGTTAGGACCAGTCTGTATTTAGTAGGGTTTTTGGTGGTTGTTTTGTCTTTTCACTAGCCTAGATGGATGTATGGATTTCACTTTGCTCAGCAGGTTTCCACCTCTTCTTGCTGTTTGGTCATTCAGAAGCTGCTCAGCTCTCCAGTGTCTTCTTTCAGCTTCACAACATTTGAAAACGTCCCATCTTTCAGATGTCTAATAAATGGTTCTCTGAGAAGTTCAGTGTGTTGATAAGTGACCTTTCTATGTATCTGAACACAAGTTGGTTTGGAGAGAATCTCCTCTGAAAGCTGACGCCCTTCATATGCCGCAGGATGAGCATGAGCCAGCAATGTGCCCTCCTGGCTAAGAAGGCCAATGGCATCCTGGGCTGTATTAGAAGGGGTGTGTTCAGTAGGTCAAGACAGGTCTTTCTCCCCTTTGCCCTGGTGATACCACACCTGGAATGTTGTGTCCAGTTCTGGGCTTCTCAGTTCAAGAAGGACAGAGAGCTCCTTGAAAGAGTCCAGACAGGGCCATGCTGTGGCTCTGTGATTCTGTGGTTCCTACGCAATGGAATCACCCTAAAAGCTCCTGTTCTCATTTTCAGGCTCAACCAGTGTCCACCTTAGGAAGTGCTAAATGTGCAGGTAGGGCTCCAAAGCAAAAGGTTTGAGTGCTGAAAGATGTTCCTGGCCTAAAACCTACCTAAGTACCCACTAGCAGCCCAAGTAACCTTAGGGCTCAGGGCTTTCCCTTCCTAGGGAACAGTCCTAACATGCCTGTGGGCATTTACAGGCTCTCCCAGCATCCAACATGACACACTAAATGTAAAGCAGTTGCCTGAAACATAACGTGTGAGGGTATAAAAATCTTCTTGCCCTGAAAACTCCCCATGTAGCCCACTAGCACTCACAGTAACTGTGGGGCACAGGGTTTTCATAGACAATGTAATGGTATGAAATTTGCCTGATGTCTTTTTCCAGCTCTAACAGCATCCACCTTTGAAAAAGTTACATATCAAGCTATAACTCCCAAAGACAAAGTTTGAGGTGTGAAAAATGTTTCTGACCTTCAACCTGCCTGGGTATCCCACTAGCAGCCCCAGTAACCTCAGGGCTCAAGGATTTCCTTAGAAATGAAACTGTCTTAAAATACCTGATGTCATTTTGGGGCTCTAACCACATATACCTTCAAACTGCTACACGAACAGCAAGAGATCCCTAACAAAAGTGTGAGGGATGAAAGATTCTCCTGGCCTGAAACCTGCCTAGGTAGATCACTGGCAGTCCCAGTACCGTAGGGCTCAGAGTGTTCAGAGACAGAAGAAGGGTCCTAACATTGCCTGATGTCATTTCTGGCTATACCAGTGTCCACCTTTGAGCCTGCTAAATGCCCAGCAATACATCCCAAACTAAAGGTGTGAGGGATGAAAGCTGTTCATGGCCAAACATATCCCCTGGTATCTCACTAGCAGCTCCAGGAACATGGGGTCAGGGCTTTTGTAGCCATGGGAGTAGATGTAACTCTGCCCAATGTAATTTCCAGCTTTAATAGTGTCCACCTTCGACACTGCTCAATGTGCAGCACCAGCTCCATGGCAAAAGGTGCCCTGAAACCTCCCCAGGGAGCCCACTAACAGCCCCATTAGCCTTGGGGCTCAGGGCATTCCTAGCCACAGGAACACTCCTAACAATGTCATTTCCAGGCTCTACCATCATCCACTCTCGAACATGCTGGATGTCCAGCAATAGAGTCCCAGGTTCTTTAGCACCTATTGCTGTCATTTTGTTAAAAGCACAGTAAGTTAGAGAGCCATCTGCAAGCACATGTGAACCATTAGTAAAATGGAGATTCCCTTCAGAGAGACCTTGAGAAATTCTGGGATTTGATGACCAGGAACATCAGGAAGATTTCCAAGCAGAAGAGATCTTCTCCTCCTGCCCATATTTTCTCTGTGGCTGGAATTAATTCTCATGTTGGTGAAACCCATAGTTCTGGTGTTTGGATTTGTAAGCCATAAAGTCTAAATAAATATGTTTGTTCCTTGCTGAGCAGGGCTTGCACAGCATCAAGGCCTTTTTTCTAGTTCTGCTCCAGAAATGAGTCAACTGGGAGTGCACAAATGCCTGGGAGGGGACAGAACAGGCCCAGCTGACCATAACTGACCAAGGGGATTATCCATACTGCATGACTACAGGAGTGAGCCCACCGTTGTGGTGCACTTGTTGTCTACAAAGGTGGGCTGGTTTCAGGAGGAATACAGTTGATTTTCCTTCTATCAGCCCGTGTGGTGTCACATTTGGGTGTTCGGATGAGAGCAGTGCTGGTAACAGGGAGGCTTTAGTTGTGTCCAAGCAATCAGACTTTTCTGTTGTTCATTCTCTACTAGTAACAGGAAGGTGGGGAGCACCCACCTGCCAAAACCACCCAAACTGCCCAAAAAAGCCTGTTTCATTCAGATCACACCATAAAAGGAGTGTGGTGGGGGCAGGAGAACTCAGCTCCAGGACACACGTGCTTTCAGGATGGCTGTGAGCTGTGTGGCCAGAGCTGTGGGGTTCAGTGACAAACTGCACTGTGCATCACCTGTTGTGTGTATTTTGCTACAAAGTCCTCTTGTTGTTGTTGTTTCTCTCTCTCTGCTGTCCCAGTAAACTGTCCTTATTGCAGCCCATGAGGTTTAGGGTTTCTTTGGTGTCCTTTTCCCTTCCTTTCCCCCCACCACAAATTCCCCCCCAAACCCCCTCTTAGAGAGAGAGCAGCTGCGTGGTGCTCGGCTCTGGGCTGGGGTGAAACCATGAGAAAAGGTTCCAGCACAACACCCACACATCAAGGCAGCTCAGACATGATGGTGGAGAACTGGACACCATGAGAAGAATTTGGGCCTTGCAGGGGCTGCCATAGCAGTCAGAGGTGCTGAACAGGAGTCTGTCCATGAGCACATTGGGCTGCACTGGGAGGAGTGTGGCTGCACAGACAAGGGCCCTTCTGGTCCATCTGGACTCAGCACTGGTGAGGCCACCTCTGGAGCAGTCAGTCCCACTGTGGGGCTTCCCAGTCTGGAGGAATGTGGAGGAACACGTATGTGGTCAGGGAAAGTCTGCCAAGAGTCCTTTGCTTCTTTGGCCTGGGGAAGGGAAGGCTGGGGGAAGCCCTCTTTGTGCCATGTGAAAAGAACAGAAGACAGGAAGTCCATGTGAACTGACGGCTCTGAAGGCCAGGGTGGACATGAGGATAAAGAAATGTCATTCTGAGGGTAGTGCTGTGGTGCAAGCAGTCACTGGGAGGAAGTGTGGATGAGCTGGTGGCTTTGTGCTTGTGGGAACAGCTGGTGAGGATGGAGAGACAGCAGAACAGGCAGGGACATTGTTAGGTGACAATGAGGTGGGGAAGCGTGTTGCATCCCTGCAGCCTACAAAGAACCAGGTACAGGGGTGGGGCAGTGTGGGATGGGCTGTGGTGCAGATGGCCAAGGGTGCCAGCCAGGATGAAAGGGCCTGATAGAAACGAGGTCTTTGCCCCCTTGGCTATGGCTGATGGCTCTGCCACAGAGGCCTCAGGGAAGACACATTGTCCTCATGGACATGGAGCATGGTTGCCCCCTTGCACCCATCCCAGGGGAGGCCACCATGTGTCATACCCCTGTCCTTCCCTTGGTGTCACACTCCCCACATCCCAAGGAAGAGCCCTGAGACACAGGTGAGGGTCAGGATCTCCGTGCCCAGGGGCTGGGGGTCAGCACTTGGCATTTCTGTTTCATCAGACCAAGCCAGGGTGTCCTCAGCATCAGAGCTGCCTGTGCTTTGCCTGGGTTTGTCCTCATGGCCTCCAGTTCTCTGCTCTAACGAGCCCATGGGGAGGCTTTGTCAGGAATGGCTCCCAGTGGGGCCTGTTAGTGCTTCAAGGTACTTTGGGCATTACTCCTGACTTGAACTTCTTGAGAAGTTTCTTCAGTGTCTACTTGATATCTGAGGTCTTGTGGACTCAGAAGAAAAGACACCATGGGGCTCATTAACATCCAGAAAGCCCTTACAAGCATGGCTCTTCAACTCATTTTCATTAAAAAACTCAAGACTTCTACAACTACTTGGATTTTAGTTGGGTCCTTAGTGATGAAGATTTCAAAGGGATTTCCCCTTTTTCCAGTCTCAGGTATTTTCTGTCATGACTCAGTTGATAGAAGAAGTGACAGTAGCATTCTCTGATGGATAAGGGTCTGCTAAGGAGTTCTGGACAGGCAGGAAAAGCAGTCTCTTGAGATCCAACCCTGTCTGGAGAACTTTGCTCTTCCCCAAGACCAGCAGTTCCCTCACTGGCCTCCTGGGACTCCCAACACTTTTCCTCCCATCATCTGTGCTCACAGGCAGGGACAGATTTCTCTGACAACAAACAGCAGTTCAACATGACACAGTTTAATAACCATGAAATCTCTCTCCTCAGCTGCCTGCTACGGCCAAGCAGCATGTGAAGGGGGTCAGCTTTCAGAGGAGATTCTCTCCCAGAACAGTTTGAATCAGATACATAGAAATGTCACTTAACAACACACTGACCTTCTGACAGATCAGTTCATTAGACTTCTGAAAGATGGGATGTTTTCCAACTCTCTGAGGCTCAAAGCAGACACCAGAGAGCTGAGTGGCACCTGAATGACCAAAGAGCAAGTGGAG
>JABXFB010012022.1:0-13243 GCA_013372525.1 Fulica atra
CAACTGGCCCCACCCCCCATCCCACTGACTCTTACAAATGTCTGATGTTGGGAAATCCATCACTTCCCATGGAACATTGTGCAAACCCTGGTTCTCAGGGTAAAAGTTTCTTCCTATGTCCTGTGGGCATTTCTCCAGCAGGAACTTGCACCCATTATTCCTCAGTTATTCCATGTGACTCCTTCTAAAACCAGGAGTCTCTCCCTTCTTTGTAGACAGCCTTTCAGTACTGGAACCTGTTGGTGAGGTCTCCCCTAAACCTTTTTTTCTGAAGGCTGAACAAAACCAGCTCCCTCAGCCTTTCCTCAGATGACAGGCTGCCCAGGCCTTGGGTCATCTTTGTGGCCCTTCTCTGCACCTTCTCCAGACTGGACATGACTTCTTTTTTTTAAAGCAGTGGCCAAAACTGCACCCAGAATTCCAGGTGTGGGATCGCAAGTGCTGAGTAGAGTGGGCCAGCGACTTCTTCATGTCTGCTGGTGATTCCCATGCTGAGGCACCTGGGAGCTGTTTGCTGCAGCAGCACTCTGTGTATTCCTAGTGAGCTGCTTGTTCACAAGAACCCGCAGGTCCCTTTCCACAGAGCTCTTCTCCAGCCAGGTGGATCCCAGTCGCTGCTGCACTCCTGGATTATGATATCTTACCTCCTAGACCCCACACTTGACCTTGCCCACTCTTCCAGCCTGTCCATATCTTCCTTCCACATAACAATCCCTTCCCAAGTGTCAACTTTCCCTGCTGAGTTCGGTATAACCCACAAACTTCCTCAAGGTTAAATTCATTTGGGTCGAAGTTCAGGAATCTTCTTCCAGCTCCCCAGTGCACGACAGCAGGGCAGGACTGTGATTGCCCCATGACACTTTTGTATATTTGGAGTTGTTCTTGGCACTACTACTTGCAGGGAGAAGTTTAATGAGATTGAACAACGGCAAGTGTAGGCTCTTGCATCAGGGGAAGAAGATCCCCAAGTGCCAGTATAGGTTGGGGACTGGCCTGTTGGAGAGATCCATAGGTGAGAGGGACTTGGGGATCCTGGGGGACAGCAGGATGACCATGAGACAGCAATGTACCCTCCTGGTTAAGAAGGCCAGTGACATCCTGGGATGTATTAAAATGGGTGTAGTTAGTAAGTCAAGAGATGTTCTTCTCCTGCTCTCCTCTGCCATGGTGAGACTGCACCTGGAATGTTGGGTCCAGTTCTTGGCCCCTCAGTTCAATAAGGACAGAGAACCCCTTGAAAGAGCCCAGCTCAGGGCCCCCAAAAGTAGAAAACCTTCCTTATGAGGAAAGGCTGAGGGAGCTGAGCCTCTTGAGCTTGGAGAAGTGGAGACCGAGGTCTGACCTTATTCAGGTTTATAAATATATAAAGGGTGAGTGTCAGTAGGATGGATCCAGGCTCTTCTCAGTGATGGTCAGCGATAGGACAAAGGACAAGCGGTGCAAGCCTGAGCAGAGGAAGTTGCATGTGAATGTCAGGAGAAACTTTCACTGTAATGGTGACAGAGCCTTGGGACAGGCTGCCCAGAGGGGTTCGGGAGTCTCCTCCTCAGGGGACATTCAAACCCCACCTGGATGTGTTCCTGGGTGATTTAGTCTGGGTGGTCCTGCTCTGGCAGGGGGTTGGACTAGACGATCTTTCGAGGTCCCTTCCAACTCTGGATGTTCTGTGATTCTGTGATTCTGTGACAGTACTTCCTTCACCTGTTGCAAAGTCTCCATTACCTTCAGAAGTGCTATTCCCATTTCCTTGCTTTATCGGGGGGTGGGGCTGGCGTTGGGCTTTTTACACTGTAGGACAAAGACATTTTCTCCTCATCCCCTTTCCTCTGTGTGTGGCTGCTATTCCAAACACACCAGCTTTACGTCTATCCATGCCAGTCCCTTCCCTGTCTGCAGATAACCAGGCTCAGGAGCAACAACTCATTTCCAGGAGCAAAACAAGTCGGTGTAAGAAGGATGAGGCAAAGCAAGGTGTCCAATACGATTCTGAACATGGCTGATCTCAGCCCTGACATAAAAGAGACCCTTCTCTCCCACTCACTTGCATACACCCTCAGCACCATATTACCTCCCTCACTACAGTGGGATTTGGGGCGGGATAATATGGTGTTTAGGGGTATAAAAACTTTTGGGGGGAGTTAAAAAGAGGCTGGGGACAAAGTGGGATCACTTATTTTTTCGGAGGGGGTGTGTGTGTGTAGGGGCTTTAGGGGTTGTTTTGGGTGGATATGGTGGGATTTGGTGGGTAAAAGGAGAAAGTTTGGGGGAGTAATATGGGGTATAGATGGTGCTGGGGAGTTTAGGTTTGGTTGAGGGATCTTAAGTGGTTGTGGGGGAACCCATTGTTTCTGGTGGGAGGGCATGGGGGCATACGGGAATGATGGGGGGAGATATTGAGGGATTTGAGGTGGAAAAGAGTAGGTTGTTTGGTTTATGAGGGTGTTGGGGGGCCACCAAGGAGTGCTGGGGTGCATAAAGGAGGGCTAGAGTGGGAGGGGTGGCACCTCCAGCATGGCACATGGCATTCCAGCATATGTGCTGCAATGGGATGGAGGTGGCGTAGGATGTGCTGGGGGGGGGGGTGTGGTGAGATTTCTTAGGGGAAGGGGGGTTTGAAAAGGATACAGGGGGGTGGGGGGCCACCAAGGGTTCTGGGTGGGGTTAAGGTTAGGCTGAGATGGGGGTCAAGGCATGGAGGGGTACCCATGATTGCTGAAGGAGGGGGGTGTACAGGAGCACTCTCATGAGATATGCAGGGATGTGGAAATGAAAAAGGTAGGTTTTGGGGGGGTAATATGGTGCTGGGAGGTATAAAAGATGGGCTGGGTGAGTTAACATGGGGATGAGGAGGGGAGGAACCAGTTGGTGCTGAGATGGCATGTGGGGTTTGTAGGGGGGTGCTGGGGGGATTTGGGGACTTTTGGGGGTGAAAAATGAGGGGGTTGGGGGACAATGGGGTGCTGGGGGACTACCAGGAGTTGGGCGGGGGGGGTGCTGAGGGAGCTGGAATTGCATTTAAGGGGTGACAGGGGAACTCATGGGTGCTGGGAGGGGGCATGGGGATGTTTTAGTGGGGTCTGGGGGTGGTTATGGAGGCATTTGGGGAGGGAAAGGGGAGGTTTAAGGCAGCAATATGGTGCTGTACTTTCCAGCTACACCAGCGACCACCTTTCAACCTGTTAAACGTCCAGCAGTACATCCCAAGCCCAAGCAAAAGGTGTGAGGGATGAAAGATGTTCCTGCCCTGAAGCCTTCCCAGGGAGGGGACAGGAAGCTGTAGATTCCTACAATGGGAACAACCCCAATATTCCTTGACATAATAGGCTCCACCAGGATCCACCTTCCAACTTCTTAATCATATTGTAAAAGCTCCTGAAGAAAAGGTGTTCCTGGCATGAAACCTCTGCAGGTAGCACACCAGCAGCCCCATAACCTTAGCTATCGACAGACTGAACTTCTGACATGTGGTGGTTTTGCCCCAGCTGAGAGATGGGCACCAAGCAGCTGCTTGTTCTTTAAGAGGGAGGGGGGAGGGAGGAATTGAGGGAGGGGGAAAGGGAGGGAGAAGGAAAACCAATGAATCCATAACCTCGAGGGTTGGGAGAAGGACAGTTTACTGGGACAGCAGTGAGAGAGAAACATCAATAGGACTTTGTAACAAAATATACAAAGCTGGTGATACACAGTGTGGTTTCTCACCCAACCGGAAAGCTCAGAACATACAGCCCAGAGCCATCCCAAAAATGGACTGTCCCCAAAACCCTGCATCATGGAGCTGCCTCCTCCTCCCCCCATCAGTCCCCCATTTATGCTGAGCATGACACAATTGAATGGAATCCCCTCTTTGGCCAGTTTGGGCCACCTGTCCTGGCTGTGTCCACTCCCTTCTCGTTAGCAAGGAAATATGGACAACTGAAAAGTCCTTGATTGCCTGGCAACAACCAGAAACATCAGAGTGCTATAAGCACGACTCTCATCCCAGCTCCCAAACAGTGCATTCCACTGGCTGCTAGAGAGAAAGTTAACTCTATCCTGGCCAAAACCATGACAGAACACAGCACTTCATTAGACTTCTGAAAGATGGGATGCTTTCCAACTCTCTGAAGGTCAAAGCAGAAATCAGGCAGCTGAGCGGCAACTGAATGACAAAAGAGCAAACAGAGATGGAAACCTGTGAGGAATTGAGGTTCATACATCCAGCCAGTCTTGTGAAAAGATGTCCTTAGGCATGGACACATTAGGAGAGGTGGAAACACCTGAATGATGAGGGAGATGAAAGAGACAGACTGGCAGTAATGCAGGTACAGGGCAAGGTGAGTATTTATTCTGCTACCATCAGTAACAATCCTAGAAAATCCAAAGTAGTCAAGTGATTCAAACTCAAGTGATTCAGCTTAAGAAAATGGTTTTCAAATATAAGTACAAAATAAATGAATAAATGTGCCCCTTGCAGGCAGACCTGATGCAAAGCAAGCACAGCTCTTCTTTAGGCAGTATCTGGGTCACACAAGACCAGATGTTATTTAATTTGGAATGGGGTGAATGTTGATCATGTTATTATAATTCAGACAAAACAGAATAAAAGAGAAACCAACAACAAAACCAGAGCTATTTCAGTTTTGTCCTAACATGATTTACATTGCCAATGATATGCAGAAGAATATGAGCACTTTATTCTTGCTTAGAAACATCCGGTCATCAGTTTCCACAGGGCATCCTTGAGCTCCTGGTTCCTCATGCTGTAGATGAGGGGGTTCACTGCTGGTGGAAACACTGAGTAAAGAAATGCCAATACCAGGTCCAAAAGCAAGGAAGAGAAGGAAGGGGGCTTCAAGTGGGCAAACATAGCAGTACTGACAAAGACAGAAACAACAGCCAGGTGAGGGAGGCAGGTGTAGAAGGCTTTGTGCTGTCCCTGCTGCGAGGGGATCCTCAGCACAGCCCTGAAGATCTGCACATAGGACACCACAATGAACACAAAACACCCAAAACCAAGATAGACGCTGACGACAAGGACTCCCATTTCCCTGAGGTAGGCATCTGAGCAGGAGAGCTTGAGGATCTGGGGGATTTCACAGAAGAACTGGTCAACAGCATTGCCATGGCAGAGGGGAAGGGAAAATGTACTGATTGTGTGAAGCACAGCACTGAGAAGCCCACCACCCCAGGCAGCTGCTGCCATGTGGACACAAGCTCTGCTGCCCAGGAGGGTCCCGTAGTGCAGGGGGTGGCAGATGGCAACGTAGCGGTCATAGGCCATGACAGTGAGAAGAAAGTACTCTGTCACAATCAAAAATACAAAGAAAAAGAGTTGAGCCACACATCCTGTGTAGGAAATGGCCCTGGTGTCCCACAAGGAATTGGCCATGGATTTGGGAACAGTGGTGGAGATGTAGCCAAGGTCAGCAAGAGAGAGGTTGAGGAGGAAGAAGTACATGGGGGTGTGGAGGTGGTGGTCACAGGCTATGGTGAGGATGATGAGGCCATTGCCCAGGAGAGCAGCCAGGTAGATGCCCAGGAAGAGGCAGAAGTGCAGGAGCTGCATCTCCCGTGTGTCTGCAAAGGGCAGGAGGAGGAACTGGCTGATGGAGCTGCTGCTGTTGGACATCTGCTGCTGTCAAGTGTGGAGACCTGTCCAAATAGGAAAAGGTAGTGAGAAGTTAGGAAACTCTTCCTTGAGGAAAACTTCTTCCAATTCACATTGACTCTCTGTATTAAGGAAGAGATTTGGCAGGTCCCTTTTAGGAGGTCTGCTTTGTGCTGGCTTGAACTTGCCACTGCTGGGAGGAGGCTCAGCTGTGGGCTCTGGAGAAATCACTCCTGCCTTGCAGCAGTTAGGATACAGAAGGATGGCCTGATATCACACTAAATCCCCTGTGGATAGGAAGGAGCTGAGGAGTGTTTCTTCTGTCAGAACTGCCTGATGTTGCTCCTGCAGTGACAGTGAAACCTTCCCCTGAGTGCAGAGTGGGGAGAGCTGCTCTGTCCATCAGCCCTGATCTCAGCTGCCCTGTGCTGGATGCTCTGTGATCACACCCTGCTGTTTCCCACAGAAGAAACTGGACCCCACAGAGAGCTGAGGAATCCAGTCTCACAGGGCAGAGCTCCAAAACCCTCCTGCGGTCTCATCCCACTCAAGGAGGATCTCAGCTCCCCGCTCCCAGCCAGGGACACACAGGGCTCAGTGCAGCTGCCCACACACAGGTGAACCTCAGTCCTACAGATGGGGGTTGTGAAGTGAGGTTCAGGTCAGTGCCAGACCCACCAATGGACTTGCCCATAGTCCCAGGTAATGGTGGGACAAAGGCAGCTAATACAGGAAGGGAAAGAGAAAGAAATGCTCCAGCCATGGCTGGAAAGACAGTGACAGACAGACAGGTACTCAGTGGTTTCTCCTCATTGCAGGTTGAGCTTCCAAAGAGAAGACTCATCCTTGAATCCTGGAACTCTTTTTGAAGAGTCTGTGCTGGGTGCCAGAAAGCAGGGGTTCTCTGTGGGAAACTTTTAGCACTGCAGGGGATGTCAGGGAGGTCCCAAATCCCCACTGCCAGGGCATTTCTGGGAGCAGCTCCTTCTCCCTCCCTGCCAAGGTCTCTGCTGCCTGGAGCTGTCCCTGCAGCTGCTTTTCTCTGCCCACTCTTTGCTCACAGACCTCATCCAACCTGCCCTGCGCTCAGCTCTGCTCTGCAGACCCCTCCTGGCATCAGGGCTCTGCCCTGGGAACCTCTGTGTGTGCAGGGCTCAGGAGATGCTCTGACAAGTCCTAATGACCAATGAGTTTGCACTGCCTGCTGCAAAGTTATCAAGAAAAGCTCAGCTCCCACTTCCCATACAGCCCTAAAGAGCTGAATATTCAAAGCAAATTCTCTACCTGGAGTGGAAAATGCATCCCTGGTGTTCTTGAAAAGACCCTGGGAAGTTTTCCGGGAGGAGCTGGAGCTGGAAGCAAACCTGTCCTACCCAACACGCTGATAGCAGAAGGACCCTACACTGTCCTTCCATGGGTCACACTTGCCACCCACAGCTTCTTTCTGCAGCGATGCTGATGGAAGCCCAGCAGGCAGGCTGAGTGCTGACCCTGGCAGCAGCAGAGTACCTGCCCCAGCACACAGACCCCGGAGTGCAGGGACCCTGCTCACAAGGACAGCCCTGGACAACGCTGTTTGTACTCACTGCTTCACACCTCTGCAGCCATGCCCAGGAGAAGACAGCTGTCCTGCCCTGTCCCTCTCATGGGGCACAAGGGCATCCCTTCCAGGCAGCACCTTCTGGTCCTAGAGAGAACCTGTCCTCCTGACAGACCCCACACACT
The DNA here is from genome assembly GCA_013372525.1 of Fulica atra. Taxonomy (NCBI): domain Eukaryota; kingdom Metazoa; phylum Chordata; class Aves; order Gruiformes; family Rallidae; genus Fulica; species Fulica atra. The sequence goes on from JABXFB010012022.1 coordinate 7,313, forward strand.
GCCCCATGTCCCAGCTTTAGGAGATCCCTCCAGGAACAGAACCTGCATTGCCCTGCACCCACAGACATACCAGGCAGAGTGCTGTGGAGATTTCTCCTCCAGTGAGCTCTCAGCAACCATCAGCTCTCTCAGCCTCACAGGTCTCCCCTCGGTGCCTACAGGCAGTGTCCCCAGCCCTGTGTGCTTGGCAGAGGAGCTGCTCCTGGGCAGAGCTGTCTCTCTTCAGTGCTGCCGGGTTGCCATGAGCTCCCTCCATCCCAGGTGCCTGTCCCAACTCAGCAGGAGAAGACCAGTTCTTCTAGGGTTCCTCTTGGGGCCTCAGGCCTCATGGGTATCATTCTGTGATCTCATCTCTGATGTTTCCTCCCTCAGCTGGAGAGAAATCCTTCTGTCCATCAGAGACCTTTCTCCTGATCAAACCAGAGCTGGGCAGGAGAATTAACTTTCCTTGTCTCCCCATGAGACAGGACCCCGAGGCAGGGACAGGGAGGGGACTCTTTCCCCCTGTGAAAGGAAGGGGTTTAGAGGAGCAGTTGGACATTTCTCAATGTTTCCCAAGAACAAAATCAGGAAAAAAAAATCTACAAAGCTCTGCTCTGCGGTTGGGGGAAGTGGAAACCACAATCCAGACAAGATCCTAGAGATCAAAGAAGATAGACCTGCTGCTGCAAGGGCAAACTGACCCCTGGAGAGCTCCCATCAGAACCCAGTACAGCCAGTGGCACCCTCAGCCAGCAGGAAATGCACCTCCCATAAAGGACCTTTCCAATGTCTAATAGAACAGGGAGAAGCAGTCCTTGGGCTGGCAATGAGAAGAGTGCCCCGAGTTCTCACTGCCTTGTTCTTCATGCAAAGAGGCAGAGAATGTCCCACGGCAGCTTCATTCCCCACTTCCTCCTCCTGCCCTTGGCAGACACAGGGGAGCTGCAGTGGGTTTCTCCATGCTGTGCTGCTCACAACCAAGACATTTTCCCTCCCCCTCTGCAAGGGCAATGCTGGTGACCAGTTGTTCTGTGAAATCCCCCAGATCCTCAGCCTCACATGCTCATACGCCGACCCCAGGGAGACTGGCCTCCTTCTATTCAGTACCTGTTTAGTTTTGGGGTGTTTTATGGGATACCTGGGGAGATTTACAGTCAGGAACATCTTTTGGCCCTCGCATGTTTTGCTTGGGAGCTTTTGCTGGACATTTGGCAGTTTCCTAGATGGACACTGGTAGAGCCCCAAAATTACTTCAGGCAATGTTAGGACCCTTCCCTTGGCAAGGAACACCCTGAGCCCCAAGGTTACTGGTGCTTCTCGTCCAGTCCCTGAGGAGGATCATGTGAGGAACATCTTTCAGTCCTCATACCTTTTTTTAAGGTGCAATTGGTGGATATTTAGCATATTTGAAGGCGGATGCTGGTAGAGCATGAAAATGAAGTCAGGCAATGTTAGGACCTTCCTTGGAAGGGAAAGCCCTGAGCCCCAAAATTAGTGGTCCTGTTTGTAGTCTACATGGGGACGTTTCAGTCCAGGAACCTCTTTCAGCCCTTGAACCTTTTGTATTTGAGCTATTGGTGCAGTTTGGTGGTTTCAAAGTTGGAGGACTGTAGAGCTGTGCAATGAGTTCAAGCACTATAAGGGTTGTTCCCTTGGCTAGGGATGGGCTGAGCCTTAAAGTTCCTCATGCTGCTAGTGGGTTACCAGGGAAGGTTTCATCCAGGAACCTCTTTAGGCCCTTGGTCCTTTCATTTGGGAGCTATTGCTGGACATTTAGCAGTGTCAAAAGTGGATGCTGGTAGAGCTGGATAAAGATGTCAGTCAATTTTAGGACCATTCCTGTGGCTAGGAATGCCCTGATCCCAGAGGTACCCTGGTCTGCTAGTGGGCTACCCTGGGAGGTTTCAGGCCAGTAACATCTATCACCTCTCACACCTTTTTTTTGGGAGCTATTGCTGGGCCTTTATCAGTTTTGAAAGTGGGTGCTGGTAGAGTTTGAAAATGACATCAGGCACTGTGAGGACTGTTCCCTTAGCTAGGAAAGCCCTGAGCCCCAAGGTTACTGGCTCTTGTAGTGCACAACCTGGGGAGCTTTCAGGCCAGTGAGATCCTTCATCCCTCACAACTTTTGTTTGGGTGATGTTGCTGGGTATTCAGCATTTTTGAACCTTGATGCTGATAGAGCTGAAAATGAAGTGAGGCACATCTAAGGACTGTTCCCTTGGCTGTGAAAGCTCTAAGCCCCAAGGTCAGTGGTCCTGTTTGCAGTCTACATGGGGAGGTTTCAGGCCAGGAACTTCTTTCATCCCTTGCAACTTTTGTTTTTAAATTATTACTGGATTTCAGCAGTTTCAAAGGTGGAGGACTGCAGAGCTGTGCAATCTTCTCAGGCAGTATTACGGTCGTTCCCTTAAGGTTCAGCACATTCCAAACAGGATGCCAATGGCTGCTAGTAGCATACCTTGAGAGGTTTCAGGCCAGTTATGTCTTTCAGTCCTGGTTCCTTTGGTTTGGGAGCTATTGCTGGACGTTTGGCATGCTTTGAAGTGAGTGGTCCTGCAGCCAAGAGAAGCACTTGAGCATTTAGTTGGAGTGTTCCTTCAAAACATGCCGAACGTCCAGCAATAGCTCCCAAACCAAAGGAGCCAAGACTGAAAGACATAGCTGGCCTGAAAGCTCCCCACGCAACCCACAAGCAACCCCTGGCATCCGGGCTGTGAGAGATTTTCTTTGCCAGGAAACAGAGAACACAGCACTAGCTCCCCAGGTGCTTTTCCCTAATGCCATCTCAGGGCCAAGAAAAGCACCTAGGGATCTAGTTGCAGTGTTCCCTATTTCCTGGCAAACAAAAGCCCTCAGAGCCTGGATGACAGGGGCTGCTTGTAGGATGTCTTGAGAGTTAACAGGCAAGGTCTGTCTTTCAGTACTGGCTCCTTTTGTTTGGAAGCTGTGGATGGACGTTTTGCATGTTTCCAAGAGAGTGCTTCTACGGCCATGAAAAGAACCTATGGAGATACCGCGAAGGTTTCCTGGAAAAAGAAAGCCCTGAAAGCCACATTAGAAGTAACCCTAATACTAACCCTAACACTGACAACTAAAGCAAAACTTAATCATGACCCTAACCATAACCATTAACCTAAACATAATTCTAATCATTATCACTAACATTTACCCTAACACTAAGCCCTAAATTTATCCCTAAACATAATGGTAACACCTAAATTTACCTGCAAACCTAAGTCCTAAACAGAACCCTAACTCTAACCAAACCCTAACCCTAACCCTAATTGTAACCCTAACCCTAACCCTAAGCCCTAATGGTAACACCTAAAACAATCTGCAAACCTAAGCCCTAAACCGATCCCTAACCCTAATCTAAAACTAATGCTAAACATAAACCTAACCCTACCCCTAACCCTAACCCTAAACCTAACCCTAACGGTAACACCTAAAACAAACTGCAAACCTAAGCACTAACCCTAACCGTAACCATAACCCTAACCCTAAGTGTCACCCTAAAAAAATCCCTAAACATAAACCCAACCCTAAACCTAACCCTAACCCATCCCTAAAACTAACCCATCCCTAACCCAAACCCTAAACCTAACCCTAACACTAACCCTAAAACCTAACCCTAACCCTAACCCTAACCATAACCATAACCCTAAAGGTAACACCTAAAATTAACTGAAAAACTAAGCACTAAACCTATCCCTAACCTAACCCTAACCCTAAAGGTAACACCTAAAACTATCTGCAAAACTAAGCCCTAAACCGATCCCTAAGCACAACCCTAACCCTAACCCTAGAACTAATCCTAACCCTAACCCTAAAACTAATCCTAACACTAACGCTAACCCTAACCCTAGTCCTAACCCTAACCCTGACCCTAACCCTGACCCTAACCCTAACCCTGACCCAACCCAGGATGCCAAGTGTCCTGTTTCACCCTGGTTCATACTGGTTTGTACTGGTTTATATTGTTTCATCCTGGTTCATATTGTTCCATACTGGTTCGTGTTGGTTTGTACTGCATCATACTGGCTCGTACTGGTCCGTACTGGCCCATACTGGTCTCTCCTTGCCCAGGGTGTGGAGTTCTTCAACGAGAAGCTGAACTCGCTCTGCATGGCCTGGCTGGTGGATCACGGTAAGCTGGGCAAATGGGAGCACTGGGAGGGGACTGGGAGCACTAGGAGGGGATGCTGGGAGCCCTGGAGGTGTTACTGGGAGCCCTGGAGGTGTCACTGGGAGCCCTGGGCATGTTACTGGGTGATACTGGAAGCAGGTTCTGGTTTGAGGGTCCCTTACTGGTTCCTTGGGGCTTTTTACCCCCAGTTGGGGTGCCAAGTCCCCCAGTAACTGGTGTGACTGGTGTGTAAATGGTGTTACTGGTCACCTCCCAGTGTATGCCATCCCCTCACTGGTCCCATTCCCCCTGTAAGTGGTGTGACTGGGTGTTGCTGGTCCCATTCCTGGTCTAACTGGTCCCCTCCCCGTGTACACCATCCCCTAACTGGTGTTACTGGTGTGTAACTGGTGTAACTGGTGTAACTGGTGTTACTGGGTCCCCCCCTGTCGTGGTTTCACCCCAGCTGAGAGCCGAGATCCATGCAGCTGCCTGTTCCTTAAAGGAAAAGAGCAGGGAAAAAGGGAAGGGGGGAGAAGAAGTAAGGGAAGGGAAAAGGAAAAGGAAGGGGCAAATAACCCCAAACCAAGAAATTAAGAGGCCCGTGGGTTGGGATAAGGATAGTTTACTAAGATAACAGAAAGATACAATGTAACAATGCTAACAGGACATTAGAGCAAAAATATATGAAGCTGTTGATACCCAATGCAGTTTCTCACCAAACCCACAGCTCAGGCCGTGCCACCCAGAGCCGTCCCGGAACCCGACCGTCCCCCAAGAACCGTGCGTCCCGGAGCCGCCCTAGGCCTTCCTCCCGTCAGCCCCCGATATCCTGGGCAGGACGTAATTGGCATGGAATACTCTCCTTGGTCAGTTGGGCCACCTGTCCTGGCTTTGCCTCTCCTTTCTCATGAAGAGCTGAGAAAGTCCTTGACTGTCTGACAGCAACTAGAAACATCAAGGTGTTATCAGCACTACTCCCTTTTTTACTCTCAAACACAGCATTCCATCCGCTGCTACAAATGAAATTAACTCCATCCTGACCAGAACCAGGACATTATCCACCCCTTATTCCATACCATTTACGTCATGACCAAATCCAACCATTTCTTTTTTCAAACACACATGTATGTATGTACCCATGTAGACACACACATGTGCATACAGGTATTATTCCCTTAGTCTATGGACCATTCCTCTGAGTTTGTTGAGTGAATGAACATTTAGTCCATGATGATTTTCAGGCTTCTTTCATCGTAACAGTCTCTCATGGTGTCAGTATGCGCCATTGGATGTTTGCATGCTGCATCTCGGGCTCTCGACCAATACATCTGACATGGTCCATGTTCATAGTCTGTGAATCAAAGATGTTCATTTTCAAAGGGAAGGAGGAAAAAGTTCTTGGAACACTAGGTCTTGGTCCCGTCATCGTGGCACTCTTCCTTCATTGACTTGTAGAGCTCCGGCTGTAACTCCATTGGTACAACATATAATAACATACAGCAATAATAGCAATAATGAATGTACAGAGCAATTATTATAATACAATTTCTACCTTATTAATTATATTGGCTATTCTCACCTAAAATCATAACCCTCTGAGGTACACATCGAACTTCTCCATCCTTCTGCATTACCCACCAAGTACAACCAGGTCCTTGAGCAAAAGCAATCCCAGACATGGGTTTACCTTTGCCTGAAGCAGGGATGACCCAAACTGTCTTCCCTAATATACTCTTCGTATGCACCACTGGGACTCTGTCTCCTTCCACAGTGGAAATTTTGACTGGGCAGGACCAGGTCGATTGGTGGATCCTCTA